>DWJK01000368.1:0-23127 GCA_018248815.1 Croniades pieria auraria
CTTATATATGGACACAATTTTCTAATAGATCTGTAGAATATTTGACGTTAAATGCAAATATTAGATACAAAATTTAAAAGAAATAATATTAATTTTTTTTAAATTCTAGGGCAAATTCATCCGAATAAACTTTGACGCGTCGGGATTCATAGCCGGCGCGAATATCGAAACGTATTTGCTTGAGAAATCCAGAGCGATCCGACAAGCGAAAGACGAGAGGACGTTCCACATCTTCTACCAGCTGCTGTCCGGTGCTACGACTCAACAGAAGGCCGAATACATTCTAGAAGATCCCAAGAGCTACCCGTTCCTATCGAACGCGGCGCTGCCCGTGCCGGGCATCGATGATACCGCCGAGTTTCAGGCAACAATCAAATCCATGAACATTATGGGCATGAATATGGAGGACTTCAACTCCATATTCAGAATAGTATCTGCCGTCCTACTTTTTGGGTCTATGCAGTTCAAGCAAGAGAGGAACTCTGATCAGGCCACGCTACCCGACAACACTGTTGCGCAGAAGATCGCACACTTACTCGGTAAGTATACTGTTCTAAAGGTCGATAGGTTGGCTTTGTTTTTTAAATGATAAAGTTAACAACGAATATTTGTTCTCAGGTCTTTCTGTGACGGAAATGACAAAAGCCTTCCTGAAACCCAGAATTAAAGTGGGACGCGATTTTGTGACGAAAGCGCAGACCAAGGAACAGGTCGAGTTTTCAGTTGAGGCTATTGGCAAAGCCTGTTACGAACGCTTGTTCAGATGGCTTGTGAACAGAATCAACAGATCTCTGGACAGGACCAAGAGACAAGGTGCTTCGTTCATTGGTATCCTCGATATGGCTGGTTTCGAAATCTTCGATCTCAACTCGTTCGAGCAGCTTTGCATCAACTACACGAACGAGAAGCTGCAACAACTCTTCAATCACACCATGTTCATATTAGAACAGGAAGAATATCAGAGGGAGGGAATCGAATGGAAGTTCATTGATTTCGGATTGGACTTGCAGCCGACGATTGACCTCATCGACAAGCCGATGGGTATAATGGCTCTACTAGATGAGGAATGTTGGTTCCCGAAAGCGACGGACAAAACGTTCGTGGAGAAACTCGTATCCGCTCACTCCGTACACCCTAAATTTATGAAGACCGACTTTAGAGGAATAGCGGATTTCGCTATTATTCACTACGCGGGCAAGGTCGATTACTCCGCGGCACAATGGTTGATGAAGAACATGGATCCGCTTAATGAGAACGTCGTCTCCCTCCTCCAGTCGTCGCAGGATCCATTCGTATGCCACATCTGGAAGGACGCGGAAATCGTTGGCATGGCGCAACAAGCCATGACCGACACACAATTTGGTGCTAGAACGAGAAAGGGAATGTTCCGAACCGTTTCGCAGCTGTACAAGGAGCAGCTGACGAAACTCATGGCGACACTCAGAAACACGAACCCCAACTTCGTTAGGTGTATCATCCCCAATCACGAGAAGAAAGCTGGTAAGATCGAAGCGCCTCTCGTCTTGGACCAGCTTCGCTGCAATGGTGTGCTCGAGGGCATCAGGATTTGCAGACAGGGTTTCCCCAACAGGATACCGTTCCAGGAGTTCAGGCAACGATACGAATTGCTCACGCCAAACATCATTTCGAAGGGATTCATGGATGGAAAGAAGGCGTGCGAACAAATGATAAAAGCGTTGGAACTGGATCACAATTTATATCGCGTTGGACAGTCGAAGATCTTCTTCAGAGCAGGTGTGCTCGCTCACCTGGAGGAGGAACGTGATTACAAGATCACGGACCTGATCGTGAACTTTCAGGCCTTCTGCAGGGGGTACTTGGCGAGGAGGAACTATCAGAAGAGACTGCAGCAGTTGAACGCTATAAGGATCATCCAGAGGAACTGTGCCGCGTACTTGAAGCTGCGAAACTGGCAGTGGTGGAGGTTGTACATCAAGGTGAGTAATTTGTTTGCAAACTGAAAGTACTACAGTATATTAATTCACCTTCAGTACATATTTCCCATACAATGGCGTGAATAACATGATGTCATGTTTATGTTAGCTGATATATATACATACATATGTATGTATGTATGTGAGATGTTTTGAAAATAACTTAGCCCTTCATAATGCGGGAATTGTTATATAAATAACACGTGAGCGTTAAATAATAGATTATGTTCTCGAGTTGGAATAATGTCGCACCTGCCTTTTATGTACTTGAGCGGGGCTGTGTTGCTGTTTGGCGTTCTAATGAATTTTATAATTTTTGATTCTACTTTTCCTCCTTTTCTTTTACGTGTCTACGATCTTACTAGTTGACAATTTTAATATTTATATATGACCAAGGGAATGTTTAAATTATAGAGGTTATGTAAGTTTTAAAGTTGACTATTACACTCTATAAATCAAAGGAAAACCTTTCTCTAAAGCCTTTGAAGTCAATCAACTCCTATTTGACCAGCATTGTTGACTATGGATTTAGTCTTTTCATTTTAAGTGGAGACTTGTGTCTAACATTGGAACTGTCAATAAGTCGACAATGTTTATTTACACTTTAGTTATGTATAGAAATTTGTCTTTCAACGTGTATTGGAAAAACTTCAATATGTGTAAAATTTCGGTTAGTAAAATGTACTTGTTCTCAATTCCAGGTGAAACCTCTACTGGAGGTGACGAAGCAGGAGGAGAAACTGACGCAGAAGGAGGACGAGCTGCGTCAGATCCGCGACCGGCTCGACATGCAGGTGAAGCGCTGCCAGGAGTACGAGGCCAAGTACCAGCAGGCTAGCGCCGAGAAGACCCAGCTCGCCGAGCAGTTGCAGGTGGGTTCCATATTACCATAATAACTGGTAATGTTAAAACAGTTCGAAATAATAATGTTATTTTTAAGAATACAATTTTGTAAAATTTTATTATGAAAAGAGTTAAGCACTGTGAGAACAATCATCATTATCAGACTATCTCAGTCCACTGCTGGACTTAGTCTCCTCCGGCCCGGTGGGATGACGATTTGCGAAAGGCTGCAGGCAGATGCTGGATGCGACAAGCCGAGGACGGGGCGTGATGGCGCTCATTGGGGGAGGCCTATGTCCACCAGTGGACTGAGATGCATATAATATACACTGAGAAAAGAAATACACATATTCGAATTACAACATTACAATTAAAATTATTGATTAACAAAAAAACTTATTAACAAAACGTTTATTAAACTAATAAAACCACTAGACGAAACACTAACTAATCTATTTGTTATCGAATTATTAGTTGAAAGCGGTAGAATCGTTTATAATTTTATAGTAATATACCTTTTAGATGCAATATGAGGTAGTAACGATAGAAATGTATTTAATATATCCTGTGATTGTCCAGGCCGAGCTGGAGCTGTGCGCGGAGGCGGAGGAGAGCCGCGCGCGCGCCGCCGCCCGCAAGCAGGAGCTGGAGGAGCTGCTGCATGACCTGGAGGGCCGCATTGAGGAGGAGGAGGAGCGCTGCGGGGCGCTGCAACAGGAGAAGAAGCGTCTGCAGCTCAACATTCAGGTTAGATGACATGTTGGATAGTTTTCATTACAAAAATAAAATCTTTCCTATTTATGTTATATATCAGTGTTGTTCAGTTCGTTGTAATTCACACAATAGAAGACATCCATTGGGACAATTAAGACGACTTTTTCCCTTGGGAGCAGTTATAGATCTCTGAGAATACTAAAATTAATTTCTGTTTTATTTGATGAAAGAAACTATGTATTCATAATATGTATGTTTGTGGTGAATCTATTAAAAAAAGGCGAAGTTGCCATGACATGAGATGCATAATTTTATTAATCACTATTATCATTATCATTACCGTGATAACATGTTTTCTTATAGGACTTGGAAGAGCAACTGGAGGAAGAAGAGGCTGCCCGTCAAAAACTACAGCTGGAGCGCGTGCAGTGCGACTCCAAGATCAAGAAGCTTGAAGAGGAGTTGGCTCTGAGCGAGGACACCAATCAGAAGCTTGTCAAAGAGAAGAAGGTATGCACAGCATAGTTTTTCTTACCAGAGGATTGATGTAAAAGGTGATTTTTGTTGTTGGGATGTTATTGAAAATTTACCACCAGAAAAAAGGGGAGTCAATAATAGTTACTTTTTTTATATCAAGTAGGGTAAGAATCATTAAACTTAAAAAAAAACGTAATATCGCGTCTGTAATCCCCGAAGGGGTAGGCAGAGGAGTGTAATACACCCCCATGTTTCTCTAGTTACGTTTAAGTCCCACAATGGGATAGGTGGTGAGATTTTGCCCATACACTGGGCACACACATGTAATTTAATTTTTGAAAAACTTCTTGTGTCTCTTTCTGTTGCTAAAGGCTAAGACTTTGTTTGTGCCTTAAAAATACTTGAAAATGAACTGGCTCTTAATTATAATATAAAAATATCAATTAGAGGGAGATTGATTATTTTCATGATTTAATTTAGAAAAGAACTTCTCATTATCCAATGCATTTTTATGAGCGGTACAGTCAAATATTTTCATGAAAGTAGCTATTTACATTTGTGTGTTATAGATTCTGGAAGAGAGGGCTAACGATCTGTCCCAAGCCCTGGCAGAAGAAGAAGAGAAGGCAAAACATCTGAGCAAGCTCAAGGCCAAACAGGAGTCTGCAATCGCAGAACTTGAGGAGAAGCTTCTCAAGGTAAATTAAGGTCTTTCATTCAAGAAAACTGACCATCAAACAAATTCATGTCACAATAGTAAGTAGTGAGGTTTTTATTGAACGGATATTGTGGCATTAGATGCTTCTTTGCGTCATTCCTTCATTAGGGAAAGTAACCACCAAGTACTGGTATATCTCACATACATGTGTTTGCACATAGATTCTGAGTTTTATATTCTTGATGTTCAGATTTCTTACACGTGTTTCAATGCATATATTTTCAGGACCATCAACTGCGCCAAGAAGTCGAACGAGCGAAGAGGAAGGTGGAGACAGAGCTGCAAGACGTGAAGGAGCAGCTTTCAGAGAGGAAAGCACAAGTCGATGAGCTTCAGATTGTACTTAGTGCGTCTTTTTTTATATTCATACGCAAATTGAGACATTATAAAAAACGTTAAATTAAAAGTATTTGTAAATATTCAATGGGTATGTAAAAGGACTTTAATGAATTTAAAAAAAAGCAGAAGAAATTTATTGGGACCCATCATATCTGGAGGAAATTCTTGATTTTTATTTACTCCTGTGGAAAATAGGTGTAATAGTATTTATGCATTAGGAAGAGAAGAATAGTAAACGATATATTCACTCCTAATCATTTTTAGCCTGTATTCGTTTTCATTTTTATTTAACAGCGAATATGAAACGTGGATAAGGATCAGTTCAGACCTGCGGGCGACATTATTTGAGCTGCGCGCTGAGAATGTAGGGCCCGAAGTCGAATTTAATACTTCAGACTGGGTCGGACGAATGGAAGGTTATCGTTTTTCTTCTAGTCCGATGCAAAAATACCGTGTCGCAATCTCAAGACACAAATATCACGACACCAGAAATTCGGACTCAGGAGGCGGCGACCGAGACGCACCCGCGACGAGAGCGACGAACGAGGCGAATAAAACATTGTCGGCCCACAGCGAAACGCGAGGAGGAGCTGGCGGCCGCCATCGGGCGCGCGGACGAGGAGAGCGCGGCGCGCGCGGCGGCGCACAAGGCGGCGCGCGAGGCCGAGGCGGCGCTGGCCGAGGCGCACGAGGACCTGGACGCCGAGCGCGCCGCGCGCACCAAGGCCGAGAAGCTGCGCCGCGACCTCAACGAGGAGCTCGAGGCGCTCAAGAGCGAGCTGCTGGACTCGCTCGACACCACCGCCGGTACCCGCTCGCCTCTCGCAGCTTATCGTTTCATTCGACCCGTTTATTCATTTTTAGTAGTACTGCTGCTTTTGTAGCGTTCTATGCAGTATTCATTTTTTTTGTTATTGTACTTTATACATAAACCTTGCGAGGTTCGAATACGAATATACTGTACTATATAAACTTAAACACTATGAAAGGTACACTGGAAGTTAACATGTTTACTTTTAACATCTCTGATGTTACCGAGCGTTTTAATTTATCATAGCTTCTTTACAGTTTAACGAGGAATCGTATCGGACATTGAGTAACACGGTATTATGTTTGCACATTAGCTCAACAGGAGCTCCGATCGAAGCGAGAGCAGGAGGTGGCGGTGCTGAAGCGCAGCTTGGAGGAGGAGGCGGCGGCGCACGAGGCGTCGCTGGCCGAACAGCGCCACAAGCACTCGCAGGAGCTGCAGCTGCTCAACGAGCAGCACGACCAGATCAAGAAGACCAAGGCCGGTGGGTATCAGCAATCGCACATAACCTAGCTGCTTATTTGCTTACACAGCTGTTCAGTATATTAGTACTAACAGTTTCGCTTGGGTATCAGAGACCTACCACACTAGGCGTTAAAAGTGAATGTAACTGATGTTTGATCTAGTACTAGTATTGACAAACGAAACCAGTTCAGCCAATACCAAAGGGAAATATTCAATTATCGTGCTGAAAAAGAAACCAAAGGATGGTGACCGTTGAACGTATACATACATACTTTAAGCTGATTTGTCGATGTTTAATTAATAGAGGTTTTATAATCAGTCACAGGTTTTTATATCTGTGTGTCTGTATATGTGTTATGGACACACTATGCATTTTATATAGAGAAACTTTTATTTTATATAAATATACCCATCTAATAAAGTTAGGGTTCTTAAGAAACCTCCATAAGAAATACGCGTTAAAAATTTTTCATTCCAAATTTGAAATATGTTGTTTCAAAATGTCATGACTGGTCGGTGTCATAATAACATTGTCGCAGACGCGACCAATTTTTTTGTGTGAAGTATACATAAATATTTTGAATGTAGTTTTTTTGTGTAAATGTTGAGTGTTAAGAAAATGGCCAACGTGAAGGAGCGTAGACAGAAAAATGTAAAGTTCGGCTTGTCCAAGGACGACAATTACGAGGTGGAAAACATGAACCTCCCCCTGGAGGAGGGCAGCGCTTACAACTCCGCTAGGGATTACTGGCAACACATGTGCAAGAGTCCCCGCACCCTCGATACCAAGCAAGATCTAAACGCGACATGTAAATGTTAGTTTGGAGCTCGATATGGCCATCGTCGATGTTTTAGCATAATTATTAATTTTGATATGTTCCAAAGCATTCACTAAATCGATAATTTCATTTTCTTCCTAATGTTTTGTCTATATATGAAGCCGCTGCGTCGGAGAAAAATCTGCCTTTGAAATACATTTCGTAATATACATACATGTATAGATGTGATTGCATCAAGTGAGATAATTAATGTGATGACTAACCTTCAAATCATGGCTCACATTTTTGAACGCAGCTTCGATCCGTCAAATGCTGAATTATTAGTATCATCTTATAATAGAAAATATAAATAATACTTATCATAGTCGTACTAAAATATTCCCGGCGGTTCGCCGCGCAGTGCTGGAGAAGGCCAAGCAGAGCCTGGAGGCGGAGAACGCGGACCTGGCCACGGAGCTGAAGAGCGCCAGCGCGGCGCGCGCCGAGGGCGAGCGGCGCCGCAAGCAGGCCGAGGCGCAGCTGCAGGAGCTGGCCGCCAAGCTGCAGGAGGTGGAGCGCGCCAGGTACCAGTCTATTCGTTAAAGTATTCCTACAAACAAATACTGGTTCTTACTGCAAGCAAAATGCGTCTGTTGACTGTTAAATTCCATATGTGAACCGTGGAGAGAGCTAATTAATGAAATTTCTTATTCTTCATAGTAAAGTACGAGCTAGGTATAAACTGATCCATTGTTTGTTTTGACGAGAATATTAGACTAGGAGAAGCAAAGCTGTGGCCATACTCAAATATACTGTAAATCTGTGTGTATATTCAATGGGTATAACATGCAACGGTTTGTTAATTTCAGATCGGAGTTGGCGGAGAAGGTGGTCCGGTTGCAGAGCGAGGCCGAGCAGGCGCTGCAGCAGCTGGAGCAGGCCGAGCTGAAGGCGTCGGCGGCCAGCAAGCTGGCGGCCACGGCCAGCGCGCAGCACGCCGAGGCACAGGTGCCACAGCCATTATTGCCCCTACGTCTTGTTCTGCAACTCATTAAGTGCACAAATAAAAAAAATCTATATATTAATTGTTCTCCTTTATTATGTTCTGTGATAACGTATGTTAAATGTATTTGTTGTATTAAATTCCAGGCTCTTCTAGAGGAAGAAACAAAACAGAAGTTGTCGCTACAGACCCGTCTGCGCAATGTGGAGCAGCAGCTGGAACAGACCAAGGATCAGCTCGAAGAAGTAGAGGAGGGCAAGAAGAACTTCGAGAAACAGGTATATGCCAGTATATAGTTGTATGTTGATTGATTTCCAATGAATAATTGCTACCAACGGCTACTGATTGTGTGGAAAATTTTTGTCATAAAGTAGTAAAAAAAAAAAATTTTAATTGTAAAGCGTTACTGTATTTAATTTTATATTGTTAAATAGTTCATTGATACAAAAAAACATGTTTTGCCCACTAAACAGCTAAGGGAAACTAAACGGAATATAAAATATAATAAAACCGCGCCTTACTATGCTGTTATAATATGATATAATTTACGTAAATTATGGTTCCCAGGTCGTAGCGCTTACGCAGCAGGTAGCAGACGCAAAGAAGAAGGCGGAGGAAGAAGCCGAAGCCGCTGCGGCGTTGGAGGAGCAGCGCAAGAAGCTCAGCAAGGACGTGGAGGCGCTCCATCGACAGCTGGACGAGCTGCGGCAGGCTAACGACAAGCTCGACAAGAGTAAGGCTCTTTGATCATCGTCAATCGCAGAAGGCGGCGGTTTTGTACCAGGCCTCTTGCAAACATTGCTACAATTCACGGTCGTCTGTTTTTGGGACCACCGATTTTTCGTGAAATTCTCAATAAAACTTCAAAAAGGGAGTAAACACGATACTATACAGATGTGAATTAATAATAATGGACGTTATAATGCTGAGACGTTATATGATGTATCATACATTGATTTGTTATCATTTTTAAATTTAGGAGTTAAGAGTTGTCTGTAATATTGAATAGAAATCTGCTTCTCATTATTAAAATATATTTCCAGGTAAAAAGAAAATTCAAGCAGAACTGGAAGATACCAACATCGAGTTGGAGGCCCAGCGTGCCAAGGTGCTCGAATTGGAGAAAAAACAGAAGAGTTTCGACAAGGTATATTGTTTGAAACCTAGGTAGGTAATTTAATGACTTACGTATGTGTCGGATAAATCGTTTACCTATGAAGAAAATATGAGAGGAGATCCATATTCCAACAGTGGAATGCTAATGGGTCGATTATTATTATTATTTTTATACGTTCACGAAACTACTATCGATGGAATAATACAACGTACTTAAACAAGTTTCGTCGGCTCCCTCACACGGAGTGCCAAAATGACCAGCACCATACAATTATCGTCCCACAACATTCTACTCGTAGATCACGACGATTTGATACATTTCGAATTAAACACGAAGATCCGCAATAGTCGCAGGGAAAAGTAAACGCGCCCCGAACGGTCCCCGGAGCCCAACAGCCCCGACACTAAGCGCGCCGCTGCCGCAGGTGGTGGCGGAGGAGCGCGGCGTGGCGGAGCGCTACGCGGCCGAGCGCGACGCGGCCGAGCGCGACGCGCGCGACAAGGAGACGCGCGTGCTCAGCCTCACGCGCGAGCTGGACGGCGCCGCCGAGAAGGTGCGCCGCCGGCTCGCCGCTCGCCCACCGATGTGGACGCTGTGCGCGGTTACGCCGCTGTCTTCGGCCCGTATCGATTCACCGCCGGACTGCCTCCTGAAAGGGGATTTTTGTCCACGGTTATCTACCCTGTCTCTACCGATACCGGGCGAAGTTAACGGTGTTCGCTCATTAATTATTTACTTGCTCCGACCGACGTCGTTCGACGATACCTAGCTCTCCCGTCGATCCGCAGATCGAGGAGTTGGAGCGGTCCAAGCGGCTTCTGCAATCGGAGCTCGACGAGTTGGCCAACACGCAAGGCACGGCCGACAAGAACGTGCACGAGTTGGAGAAGGCCAAGCGCGCCCTGGAGTCGCAGCTGGCCGAGCTGAAGGCGCAGAACGAGGAGATCGAGGACGACCTGCAGCTCACTGAGGACGCTAAGTTGAGACTGGAAGTGAACATGCAGGCGATGCGTGCGCAATTTGAAAGGGATCTACAGGTTTGTAAACATATGTATATTGATATTTGAGGAAGTAAAAGTGGATTTTTATATTAGGTGATGGTTGGATAATTTTTTTTCGATACAAGTCTTCCGAATCATTTTTATCTCTGAAGACTTTGTTACAAAGACATATGATGTGATGTCGCGAGTAGGCGAAGGAGGAGCAAGGCGAGGAGAAGCGGCGCGGCATCGTGAAGCAGCTGCGCGACCTGGAGGCTGAGTTGGAAGAGGAGCGCAAGCAGCGCGCCGCCGTGCTCGCGCACCGCAAGAAGCTCGAGGCCGACCTCAAGGACGCCGAGCAGGCCCTGCACCTCGCCAACAAGGTATACCCTCGCTGTATCTCTTATATGTCGGTCTGGTGTATTTAATATAACGCATATTATTTTGTTATTGACTTGCGTCCCACCAAAAAAGTCATGAATTGTTTTAAATAATTGCGTAGCACAATTACATTTTGTAAATGGCTATAGGAAATATTTTTGGAGTTTTTGTTTTAATTCAATTACATTTCATTAAAAGTGGCAATTTTCTATCGATCCGTCAGTGTAATGAATTGTTATGATTGTTTTTAATGTGTCGATGTCTATGTGATGTGTGATGAAAAAATGTCTATTGTATTATTCAAACCCGTGTGCTTCACAGGTTTGAATAATATAATAGACATTTTTTCTAAAATCGTTTTTAAAGTCAAAAGCGACTTTAATTACCTAAACACTCGCCGATACAGCGGATAATAATAATATATGAATAAAATCGATCAGGTGAAAGAGGATGCGGTGAAGCAAGCGAAGAAGCTGACAGCGCAGTTGAAGGAGGCGGTGCGCGAGGCGGAGGAGGCGAGAGCCGGGCGCGAGGAGGCGGCGGCGGCGGCGCGCGAGGCCGAGCGCCGCGTCAAGGCGCTGGAGGCCGAGGCGCTGCAGCACGCCGAGGAGCTGGCCGCCGCCGAGCGCGCGCGCCGCCACGCGGAGGCCGAGCGGGACGACCGCGACGACGAGCTCACGGCCTCCACCGCTAAGGTTGCTGTATACGAATGTTATATGTGGATTTGGTAGGCGATCATGAGTAATTCACACCTGAAAGTAATTTTAGATACATCATTTTTTGTATGAAACTGTAATGTTCAAGTTACTTTAAAACAAAGTTTTATTATATTAAGCTTCTGATTTCATTACATTTCCAATGTAACTGAAGTTTGGTTTATGACTTTTTTTTTTTTTGCATATAATATTGTCTTCGAAGGTTCATTATACATGTACATGCTCATTTATAAACTTTTAATAATGTTTTAAATAAACGAAAATGTCCACTTTTAGGTGACTTTACTAGTGGATGAGAAGAAACGTCTCGAAGCTAGAATAGCGACCCTCGAAGAAGACCTGGACGAGGAGCAGTCCAACAATGAAATTCTAAACGACAGGCTCCGAAAAGCACAGGTATGTGTGATTATGCAGATTCTTTGTTCTTGTAAAATAACTAGATAACATTAATTCATTTCACATATCACTAAGTGCTAGTACCTTATCCTTGTATGTAACTTGAGACAGTAAAATAGGATCTTACTGAAAAAAAACGTTACATTTTTAAAATATAATATCGGCTCCAATACAAATGCAATTGTGGTTTATAATTATCGATTTATTGTATTTTAGAACCAGGTAGAACAGTTGACTATGGAGCTAGGCACAGAGAAAGCGGGCGCACAGAAGTTGGAGAGCGGCAAGCTGGTATTAGAGCGACAGAACAAGGAGCTCAAAGCGAAACTGGCCGATCTGGAGACAGCTGGCCGTGCCAAGACAAAGGTATTATTTAACTCAAGGATCCATTGATAGAGATCTTTTTCAGGATTTCAACATGTATCTAGGTTCTAAAATAGCTTTTCGGTGATGTTTTTTTAATGAAACTTTTTTTTACTTAAATAAGTCTATTAGTTTAAAGTACAATATTGAATTTCTTCACATTTTATAACATTTTTACAGTTTGAAGTATGAGATTGATATGTGTGTGTAGTCTACATGCAATTTTACATTACAGGGCGTGATCACGTCGCTGGAGCTGAAGGTGTGCAATTTGGAGGAGCAGCTGGAGGCGGAGTCTCGCGAGCGGCTCGCGCAGCAGAAGGCGGGCCGCAAGCTGGACAAGAAGATGAAGGAGCTCGCGCTACAGCTGGACGAGGAGCGCCGTCACGCCGACCAGTACAAGGAGCAGATCGAAAAGGTACCACATCTCAGACATTTTTTATATGGACATAAGAAACAACTACAATTATTATTATATATTCACGCTGGATCTTCTACGAGGTTGGCAGGAAGCATCTATTGTAAAATAATTCTACCCTCAAAGATGTGATACGCTTCTTTTAAATTCTTTGGTCTATTTCTACAAGTGTTCTGGTTTCAGAAACTTTAACTATGTAAATTATTTTACCTGTCTTGATTTATACCGATTGAAGTGTCCAATTTACAGGTAACTTGGATTGTTGTCGAGTGGTCTCAAAGGTTAGCACATGATATAGGATTCCACGTGTTGCGTGTTGCAGATGAACGGCCGCGTGAAAGCACTGAAGCGGCAGCTGGATGAGGCGGAGGAGGAGGTGCAGCGCGAGAAGGTCGGCAAGCGCAAGGCGCAGCGCGAGCTGGAGGACCTGCTGGAGGCGCACGAGACGCTGGCGCGCGACTGCACCAACCTGCGCAACAAGCTGCGGTGAGCGCCACACTGTTACCGTTACAACTATTCGTTCCAAATTTAATATTATTCATCACACATCAAACCACACTCAACATTAAATTTGGAAATTGAAATTGGATATTGAAAATTCTAATTCGCTGGAACTCGGATAGCACATCCAATCCGGTTCACTTGACGTGCTCCGAAGTTCTAAATTTGAATATATGATGGCTTAAAATTAAAACTAATACACTATCCCATTCATTCTCCTATATCGGTTCCATTAGGTGGAAAAAAATATAGAAAAACAAGATGCATTACATACAATTTACACAGCAAAATTGTAATTAATTTGATTTCTTCAATTTGTCTAAAAAAAGTTTTCTTTTTGTTTGTTTTTTTCGTGGCACAAGTTAACATAATCACTATGTGATTAACAAAACTGTAATTAGTGACGATGCTGCTACGTCATCAGTATATATGTCTATTTTAAATCTGTGTGTGGTTCCGTAGGCCGTCAATGTCTGAAGACAGTGAATAGGCTGTTGGAGCTGGCAGAGAGGTAATTGGTGACCGGAAATAGAAAGCCATGTTGAATCGTTAACGAGTGACCACACGATAGAAAACATTTTAATTGTGCGCAATCGTGGGAATGTTGTATGAAATGGAGAGATGGAAATAATCTCACGCCAGCTCGCACTTGGCCAGTGTGGAGATTTTTGCCTTAACCCTTCTCGTTCCGAGAAGAGACGCGTGTCCAACCATAGAACGATAAAACGACTGATGATGACGATGATGAATTATAATCTTATATTAAAATACTGTTCGCAGGATCTAACGTCCAGAAGAACGTAGAAATTTTCCGATACATTTCAATGTCGCCACGAAATAAGGTCGTATGTACTAGAAAAATAAATAATAACTTAAAGCACGATTTTCTTTATGGCCTCATCGAGATCGCTGGCAATTAATATTAGATTTATTAGTCAAATCAGGGTTGGATGTGCTTAAAACCCTATTGCATGAATCGAGTTAAATAATGATCATACCTTTAGAGGCGACACGAAGCCGGATCGTCATTTCATACGACATTTGTTGTTATTCATTTAACAAGATTGCGTGCGTTAAAATGGTCGATGTTGTGTTGTGATTTTTTAACGGATTCAAATCTGTCGCTTAGGTTTTTTCATGTTTAACATTCTCATGATCGCTTTCTCAGTGCCGCTACAGTAACATTTTATCATCTCTTTCGGGCCGTATTTTTCTATACACTCGATCCCGGGTCATAGACGCTGGGTACAATACTCGTTGGGTTGTTATCTTTTGATTATAAAATTGTAGTCAATCTTATGATCGAAGTAATGCATTGACATGAATGAATGAATGAATGAATCAGTTAATGAATGATTAACGAACGATTATATGAATAAAAGATTGAATGAATCAGTTAATGAATGATTAACGAACGATTATATGAATAAAAGATTGAATGAATGAAGGAACAACTATGTGAAATCAATCTGAATATAACAAAATATGAACCCAGTTGGTGATTTTTTGTGTTTTACATCTTTTCTAAAGTTTTACTGCAATAATGTCAAAGACAATATCTTTTATATGAAAAATGAAGATTATTTAATAAACGAAATTAAAAAGTGTCCAAATTGATTCTTTATTGATCATTTGGACACGCTTGAACTTTCTGTCACACTGTTTTTATAAAAACGAAACTATAAAAGGGAAATAGGACATTAAGGCTCTTTTTTTTTAATTATGTCATAAGATACGATACCCTATGGGCGCTCTTCTGCCTGATGGAACGAGATGCGTGCGCTACAAAGAGGCCCATTCAAATCATTGGATGTCTTAAAGTTGTGCCGTCAGTGTCATCATGTGCTTTAGAGTTTTGAAGTACTTTACATTGTGCCGTCTCGTTCGTGATACTATCATAACTCGATTCAATGTTTACCATCATCACGCTTTTGTTGTGTTATTAACATGTCTTGAATAACAAAAATATATTACGTTTAATTTATTTTTTCTGCTAGAAATTGGCAAACCGTCGAAATCAATTTTTAAACAACTTGTGTATTAGGCTTGTTATCAATAGAAATATTAGTAAAACATTTGCAGTCCATTTCTTGTTTTTGAAAATACTTAAATATTGTGTTCAGAATACACAAACGTAAAACATATTATGACAACGCTTTGGTCGTTAGCACCTTTGAGTCATACTGGTTTCCATAGCGATTATGATGCCCGTTCGCTCGTTGGTGTTATGGACGTTGAATAGTTTGAAGTCATTATTATTATTATATAGCCAATAGCATTATCATTCATCAATTTCATGTTCCAGGCGACAGGGTGGTGCCATAGGGCTCTCGGGGGCCTCGTCCTCGTCCCGCATGAAGCGCTCGTCGCTGGCGCCCGGCGCGGGCTCAGGCGACGAGTCCTTCGATGACGTTAACGACACCGCCAACAGCGTCGAGTGAGCCGCGCGCCGCCTGCCTCCCCCTCCTCCTCCCCCTCCTCCCCCTACTCCCCTCTCCCCCGCCGCACCCCCCCGCGCCGCCTCGCAAGCTACCACTACGGAATCGTGCCAGCTACAACCCTGTACATGAACAGTATCATTGGGATAGAGTTTAGATAGAGAGTATCATAGCGCGACGGCGGCGGCTCGCGTTTTGCTATATTTGAATTAGCGATTTGTATATGTGTATTTATATATTTCTTTTTTTCTATCTTTAAATTAATGTTCGTTTTTAATCATTTTTCAAGTGCTCCGTCGTTACTTCTCTATTTTATAACTTGACGTGCGTGTCAGTGTACGGTTTTATCGGTGACTATTGTTTAAACATTACCGCTGATACAAATCGCTGTTTCGAATCTTATGTATTGGTAAGCGGAAAGATATTGTGTGTGATACGATGATTATTATCGCTTTGAAATTATGTAAGTAATTTGATATTGAAATTTACTATTACAGAGCTAACATTTTACTTTTTCTTTATTTCAATCGTAAACTGCAATATCGTGTACGCTTCTTATGAGGGTATGTGAAATTAATGTAAGTAAAAATTTGCGGACTTAGATATGTATGGAATATTATAAATATTACGCCTTTTTATAACATTGTTTTCAGTATTTCTTATCGCATGTACTTGGAGAGAGTTCATAGAATGAGACGCAACATTACTTGCCCGATTTGAATTTTAAAATGGAGACAGTTGTGTTGCCAGTTGGTTCGGGCGGCGCCGACGCAGTGTTGCCCTCGTCGTTACGTTTTGATTTCCTTCTATGAATGTCGATGGACGGTTTTGAGAACATTTTATTATTCCCAACAGTAAAATACATTGTGCAATGATACACGGAATATTTATAATGAAACATACATATTTGAAAACGTATTTTTGAATGTAAAACAAATAAATCGAGTTGAAATGTATTTAAGTAACGCATCCGCTTTTTTTCGTAACTGACGTATACATTGTACGTTGGTATAGCGGCCCCCCCGTTATTAAATTTCTTGATACACTTTTGTTTAAACAAGCTGGGTGCTCAATGTTAGTGTACATGTTTGTTTTTTTATCATTTAAAAATGCCGGTTCTGTCGGGCGACGCATCAAGGCCGTACTAGAGGTATGTCTATCCGATTTCTATAGAATTCCTTTTGGTTGATATTTTTCGAAATTTGATTGCCGCAAATGAAACATATGCGTTCGGTTATAGTTAATTTGTTTTAGAGATCGCATCAACGGATAATCGTAGAGTAGCTGATACAGCTACGGTGTTAATACGTCTGCCTACGTTCGGCCACCATCGGTAGCGTTCCCCGACCAGTATTA
Source organism: Croniades pieria auraria (assembly GCA_018248815.1). NCBI lineage: Eukaryota > Metazoa > Arthropoda > Insecta > Lepidoptera > Hesperiidae > Croniades > Croniades pieria. Next base: position 16,750 of record DWJK01000368.1, read on the forward strand.
AACGACGAGACATTCCTAAGCAATCGACTTTCGATTTTTTTTACCTAGACTTAGTCGAACAGGTAGCATGTAAAATTTTACTCATTGGGTGATATTTTGAAATTTGATTGTAAACGAAAATAAAGTAATAATTTGATGAAGAAAAAAAAATAAAGTATTATAACCTGTGGCAAAAGTTAATTGATAGATTCGGTTATCTGCATTTATCGCGACTGAGTAACAAAGACTGGTGTTGCGCACTGTACACTTTTTTTTACCCCCGTCAAGCATGAGCCGGCTTCAGTATTTGATTCCTGTATTGCCAGTGGAAATTGAATATAACCAATTGTTTGTGCTGGTTGATACACAGCGTTCGGCGAACCGGGCTAATTTTTGTATTGCAAATATTGAAGCACGCTCAGCGGCACCTCCACCCTCCATCGTACATACGTCATGTAAATAATATCAGTGTGGTCCACTGAGCGCTTAGTTGCCATAACATTTTTAATCCTAGTTTAAGTAATGACTAGCTTTCGGTGTGAGGGACGTATCGCATTTCGATATATAAACTCCATTTGAACGTAACGCGTGTACTTATTGAAAATCTAGTGATGTGGGATACAAGTGAGAAATATGAATATTTTGCGGATGGTCTTGTGACGTCACGCGGGCGCGCACGCAGTACAGTCGCCGATACGTCCCGCGCAGTGTTCGCGTAACGGTAACACCTTCTCAAGTATTCCCTTTCGACCCGACTGTACCGCGAGCGCCGCCGGCCGGATGTACATAGGCGTCGGCGGCGCTCGTCGTGTTAACGTATCGCTTATCACGTCGCGGTGGTACGCGCTAGAACACGGCTCGCTTATATTCTAGGCTTAGGTAAGACTTAGTAATAAATCGTGGCCTTAGGTTTTTTTCAGTGTGGGACGCGTGAAACGAAACGTTTCCGTTTCCGACGGACGCCCGCACGACTGTTTGATAAAGAATCTTGTATCTTGCGAACATTTTACACGACTATATAACGAAGTCTTAATTATTGTAATGACCTCCTTTTTTATTATATAGTTTTTTTTCTGAATAATAATATAAAATTTAAATGTAAGTAAACCATTGAAGCATAAACATATTTTACATAAATATTATATTTAATTATTAACAATATTGATAATTGTAAAATTGGCCATAGGTTGTAACAAGTTATCAGTTGGTATGCCAATTAAACAATTTTTCATGATTTTTATATTCTTGTTTTATTTGTTTCACCCAACATGCCTTGTGTGTGTTTCTTTTAATATAGTATTCAGAGGTTATTTCAACGATATTAGATAGAATCTTTGATACATTTTTGTATGAAAAATTCTTGATTTAAAATTTTGGACCAGTTCAATAAGTAAAGATTTTGACTAGAACGTTTAATGACTATGTCATATATGTGCACAAAAGCAAAAATTAATGTAAAGAATATTCACGAAAATATAAATTCTTGTGCACTTGTACATCTGTTTCAAAGTCATCTGCAAATTTGTATAGGAAACTTCATTGCAATTTTAAAATAAATCTTTTACCTATTATATTAAAAAGGAGTTAGTACCGTGCATTAACAATTATTATGACGACGACTTATACAGCATAAGCTAGTGGCTTATCGTACTTGTTTCGCCTTACTTGACATAAAAAATACAACATGAAATCTGTAGGCTTCTTTACAAGTACAGTTATATAGAATTTATTATTATGGATTATTCCTAAGTACTACTTATAATACATTGTCAAAACCTTCGACTACCTCTGTAGATCAATGTTAAGGCAAACGTGATCATTAGTCTTTTAATTTCACTATCTGCTCTCTGAGGCAATGGTTTCAATAGTTGAACATAATAATCTTGTTTATAAGTTTGTCTTTAGGTCTTCAATTAACATGTTGTTTAAATATAAGACCCGTAAATGAAACCTCCCATTATAAAAAGTAACATCACTCCTGTGTTTTTAAATTAATTACTCTTGTCACGAAACCTTCGTAAATAAGAACATAACAAATTAATGTTCTCATACACATCGTGACAGCTTCAATTGTCATATAGTGACATTCGATTGTCATAGTTTTGATAAGGGGAGTGGTGAATACTGTTAAAACTGTTTTCATTAGTGTGTGGATGTGTTTATTACTGAAAATTTCTGATTTGTGATATTTTCTGGAGTATTTGGATTAACGTTGTTGATATTATATGGTTATTTAAAATATATAATTCACCATGTCTGACGCAATCGACGAATACTTCGAAGCCGCATTGGATCTCGTTAAAGAAGCGGGAAACCTTATAAAAGAGCATGTAGACGGCTTTAAATCTTTTGAAATGAAGGCCTCGGATATAGATTTCGTCACAGAGGTAGACCAGAAGGTCGAACAGAAGTTAATTAGCGGACTCTCAAAACGTTTTCCCGAACACAAATTTATTGGCGAGGAATCAGTCGCGGGCGGTGCTAAATGTGTCTTAACCGATGACCCTACTTGGATTATCGATCCAGTGGACGGTACGATGAATTTTATTCATGGCTTCCCACACAATTGCATTTCTGTGGGCTTGACAATAAATAAGGAATCAGTCGCCGGCATCATATACAATCCGTTGTTGAATCAACTATTTACTGCCAAGAAAGGCAAAGGAGCTTTCTTAAATACTAGACAGATCCATGTCTCACAGGTGAAGGAGCTCCGCAATGCACTCTTATCATATGAAGCTGGAACAAGCAGAGATCCAGAAAAAGTGCAGTGTGTTATAGAAAATTTCAAAACCATTATCACTAAAGGTCATGGCACTAGGGCATTAGGGTCAGCAGCTTTGAACATGGCTATGGTTGCACTTGGTGGGTCTGATGCTTATTTTGAATTTGGTATCCATGCATGGGATATAGCTGCCGGGGATATTATCGTTCGTGAGGCTGGAGGGGTGTGCATAGATCCAGCTGGGGGACCATTCGACATTCTATCCCGTAGAGTCCTCTGTGCCAGTTCAATTGAGCTTGCTCAGGAGTTGGCTAAAGAACTACATCAGTATTATCCAGAAAGGGATTAATAATATAATACACAGATCAATATTCCATACGAAAACATATCTGTGATTTATTACAAAGTTAGGTTTTTGTTTTCATCTTCATCATCAGCCCACTCCCGTCCACTGCGGGACGTAGGTCTCTCCAATTTTTTGTTTTCATTTTTGTTATATAGTAAGGGGTTGTTAACCCTATACCAATATGATTATATGTACCAGTATGGTATACCAAGAAACATATTTACATACTCATTTTTATTTCTATTTATTTTGATGCGATGTGAAACTCATTATTAGCCTTGTTTTTTGTTCACATTCATTAAATTGATCTATACCTGATTGTAAGATTGACTCAAGTACAAATGCATTATTATTAAAATACATTATTAATAACACATATTTCAATAATTTCCAATGTAGTACATAATGTATGTACTGCCAACATTATGTAGTACATAATGTATGTACTACATAATGTTGACTATATAATTTAGCTACATATTGCGTAATCAAAGGAAGGTGACAATGTTTTGAATGTCAAAGATCTTGAAATGTACAGAACACCTTTCATGTACGAGAAAAAATAGATGACTTTAATTTCTTTCTTAATATCTTATTATATTCACAATTATAAGTCAAACTGCCTGTAATTTATTAATTACATCCCTCTTAATTACACCCATAATTAATCAATTATAATTAACTTTACTTGACATAACAAAAATGATTATTAAATGCTTGTCATCCACAACTTGTCAAGTTAGCATTTTTTAACAGAAAAAAATATGAAGCCAAAGAATTAAAGATAAGTAATTGAAAGAAAATATTTTTATGTCAATATTTATTCACAGTTTATAAATACATGTACTTAATTAAATATAATTGTTCTCATACTGTAGAAATGTTCTTGATGCATAATGAGGCAACTGTTTTAATAATATGGTTTTTGTTCCATCACAAAAGATTGTTTGTTTCTAGAAAGAAGGATTTTACTGATCCAATTGCTAGAGATAACAATTATTCCTTTATCACTGAGTAATAATTTATATTTGTAAAACTTATCCTGTTTGTTCCCTACTTAATGTGTTATTGCGATCTGTTTTATTACGCTTGTAATGTATTGTCAGTGCTGGTTTGAATTAACTGTGTTATGCAGAATAAATTATTTAAGTAATTACCGTGTTTAATTTTTCACTGGTATTTTTACTACTTACTTTTACTCAAGTGTGTTCAATGCACTAATAGATATGTTTTTTGAAACATGTCAATAAGTCCCATTGCATTTGAAAGAAGCGCTAGTCGTCAAATCAACTACTGTTATTTTCGGTGGTTTCTTTTCATTTTTCCATTCCTCTTACTATTTTATTAAAATATGAATTCATACATTGTATATGAACCAGCAGTTCCAATTCTTGGAGATTATAGGACTAAAAAATTTGAATATCAAACGTTTTTGTATCAGTCGCTAATTGTATGAGAATTTGGCACTATTTTTGCCTTAAATTTTAAACAACATTTAACCTAAATTTAATAAATAATCCTTATGAGTCATATGAGTAAATTGTGCAAATCTATAATTGAATATGTTTAGTCATGGGAGCGTAATCTCAGGGTCATTGTTAGACTATTATTAAATATGTTAAACTATTATTAAATTTGAAGCATAACACAAGGAATGTTATTACAAAAATATCAGTCTTTTTATAAGAAATTGAATTAATCTCAAATTATGCAATTAGTTTCTAGTTTTATTATGAAACATCTTGGTTAATATATGATGTGCACTTAAATGTGTCAGTAATCAATGGTTGTCACAAAAGATTGGTCTGTCTTTGTCAAATCATATTCTAGTAAAGAACCATTTCGTTACTGTAATATGTCAAAAGTTTATACAAATTGTAGTCAGTAGATGTCTATTAGTTAAATATTATAATTGCGTTATTACTTTGCTCGTGTTGTGCAGGTTTCAATATTTTTTCACTTTCCCATTTCTACCTTTACAATAGATGACTTTACTTATTGTTTCTATTCCTGTTGTCGTTTAGTCATTGTCATGTGGTGTTTGTATCGTCAGAAAAGTAATTAGAGAAATTTAAGTGTCATTAAAGTCCATAGTAACAATCGATTTTTAAGTTTGTTATGTCAAGTTAAAAGTCTGTCAAAAGTCTAGAAAAAATACAATAAGTCACCGTACTACAGGAAGATTGCTGACTTTGTGTCCGAAGTCGGCTATTTGCAGTTTTAGTCAGTCATTTTTAGTATACTTATATCATTGTCAGATATTTTGGTCAATTAGTTAGAAGTATAATTATTGTCCTTTGATTTTTTGAAGTCTGCCATTTAGTCTTGGACTCGATTTTCAGTCAGTGAGTCAGTGAGTCCAGTCAGTCAACGAGTCAGTGAGTCAGTCAGTGAGTGAGTGAGTGAGTGAGTCAGTCAGTCAGACAGTCAGTCAGTGAGTCAGCGAGTAAGTCAGTCAGTCAGTCAGTCAGTCAATCAGTCTAGTCAAGTACTCGGCTTCCTTTTCAAGATAATGTATAGAATACCGAATTATAAGCTGCCTTTAAATGTAAATTATTTTAGAATACGATTCTAATACGCCCAAGTGTATATTAGAGTTGCTTAATGCGAGTTTAATTCGCTTACATTTAATGTTTTGTACAATCCTTGAATCACGTTTTTAAGCCTATTTGTTTTATTTTTAGTTCTATGCGACTTATCAATAATATAATTAAAAAAAAATTAAAATCTGCCGGGCCGACGTTTTACAGACAGGTCCATGGGTCTTGGGATCTCCCTCAAAGCGTAAGGATCTACATTCATTATTGGCATCGTGTGTGGTAGCCCTTCTGGTAGATCTTCATTTTCGTCATACACCGCCCATTGGGATGGACTGAAAAAATATACGTACGAGGTAAATATCGAAATACAGTTTGAGCTTCAGATATAGATTATTTGTTAGTGGTTCCGGTCACATAAAACACGTGAGCAAATTTTGCACTTTAAAAGACGAAGATACCAGATTTGTTTTAAGTTTTAATTTTAAACATGAACAATAATTCATAGATATAAAATTAATCTGAATCAAACCACATTGTATATAGCAGCATTTTTAATGTTAATCGTTTTCATTCATCAGGCTCGATATCCAAACTCAAGCAGATCCTAGTAAGATCCGTGGTAAGGTAAGGCACAGATGCATTACTATTTATGATGACACATTGAAATGCCTCTCTTGTGTTTAGTAAATTTAGTATTGTAAATAAATCTCTAACAGCAGTGATAGCCTAGTGGTTTGAAATTCGACCTCTCACTCCGGGAGACCGGGTTCAAATCCTAGCGCGCACCT
>DWJK01000369.1:0-23117 GCA_018248815.1 Croniades pieria auraria
GTAGGCCTAATCGTTCACAGTGACAAACGACGTTAGTGAGTGGTTAAATATCGGCAAAGTATTTATGGTAAATATTGAATTGAATAGATGTGTGTGAAAATGCAGAATGTCCTGTGTGGCCATCGCCTATAGTAGCTTGCTAGAGTTCGTAATTCTAATTATTTAAAATTTAGACGTGTATTAGAGTCACTTATTTTTATATAGAATCTTTATCACATGGAGGATACTTGCAACTAAATAAATCTATTGATGATAATGATGATGATATATTGTTACGATAATTTATGCGCTATATTTTGACAAACATTAATAGATATACATGTGTATATTATATATGAGCACCTTTATTTTGCATATATATACGTTCTGTGCACATATTAATGATGTAAATCGGTACCTAAACTAATTTAATTTCGTGAATTTTTGAACATATCAGGGATGGACATAGTTATTTTGAATATTTTGTAATAGTCTCTGGGGTTGGCATCGGAGAGCGATGTGCAGTGCTCTGTATTCAGTTTTATTCGCGTTACATTTTCTAACATCCAAACTGTATGTGTGTGTGTACATGTATATACACACACGCAGGAGTATATCTATCAAGTGTATGCTACATCTGTTCATTAGTGCGTGAATCTTCAGTATAAAATCTGGCATTTTATGTTCTAATAGACGAGGCAATAGGTTAATTATATATAAAAAGTCAGCCGGTCGCGCTCTCCGTCGCCAGTTATACTGTATAGTGACGTCACTAAATATGTGCAAATCCACGAGTCAATATTTATAAAAAATTTAAATATATAGAATGCAGGTTGTATCCGTTGTCTGTTTGTGTCGACGTGTGTGGTTCTCGTTGTTGTTTTATGATGAATACTTTTTTTTCTGTTTTTAAACAATTATGTTACATTAAGCTATACAAATCCATTTAGCAGTTTGCATTTTATGTTATTATTATTTCTTTTTGTTTCTTATTAAGGACCAATTTTGTTTTACTGTCGATATTTCTGTACGTAACACAGCTCCCATCTCCCTTTTAATATATATCCGTGTATAATTTAATATGATCTTTTTTTTCAATTATTTAATCTTAGGTAGGTAGGTCCAACAAATTCTTTCAAATTTATTATTGTTAATTAGACATAGCTAATGTTATCGTAGTGGTAACCAATTCGCGTTCACACTCGCTAAAGATCAAATGAATTATTATTGTTTTTTTTTTTTCGATTTTTATGTTACTGTGCATTCAGGGCTTTTATTACTGTCATAGTAGGTATTTTATAAAAAAAATAATTTTCAAATCCATGTGATACAACATGTAACAGAGAAGTGAACATTATTATTACTCTAGGTAGGTAGGTTTAATAAATTTTAAATTCCATTCAATAACGCACTGTGTTTTATTTCAACACCCCCATCGATAACCCTATAAAATTTTATATTATTACTCTCCAAATACGAATCATGTCACCGTACGTGCCATTTTTGTTATCGACTTATTTCTTCGTCAATTTATTTTTTTACGAAATTTACTTTTTCAGAAAATGATCACAAAACAGTCAGTCTGTACTATGGTGATAAAGCAGCTGATAAAGTGCCTACATATTGTTCTACATACATGTGAATATGTTAGAATACCTCCATTAATAAAACCTTTGTCCCGGGTGAAAACCGGAACCCACATCCCTCGGTTCAGCCAGCACTTCAAAACAAACGTGTTTGAACAAGCTACTTAAAGATAACTATTTTTATATACTATTCTAACGAAGTCTCGTGGCAAGCCTTTTTCAATCAAGTGAAAGTGTTTTATGTTGTACAGGATTTCTTACTAAGCAATTGGCAAACGAATCCCTTGTAGAAATGGCAGGGTCGAGGCCTTCGGTCGCAGTATCGAAGCACCTATAATGACTAATAAATAATAATAATAATCGACCCATTTATCATTCCTCTGTTGGAATATGGGTATCCTCTCATATTAAGAGGGTAAGGCCGTAGTCCGCCACGCTGGCCAAGTGCGGGTTGGCAGACTTCACACACCTTAGAATTATTTTTTTATGATGACTGTCCATATGAATAAACAATAGGTCAGATCCGTCTAGCGAGTGTAATAAATGTTGACGATCGATCTAATCAAACGATTAATTGATACTCGATTGTGGCCAATCGTGCAAGTCTGGAGGCACTCTAAAAATTACAGCGTAACTGCTGTACTGAGTTAATAACCTAATTTGAACGGAAAATTTCTATATCGGCCATAACTTCGCCACATCGTGCATTTGGAGGATCATACAAAATTAAAAGGTATAGAAAATAAAAGACGAATGATATATTTTTATATATTTTAATAAATAAAATTCACATTATTGTATTGTTTGAAAGTGTTAGAAAAACAAAACACAATCATAAATTACCGATCCGCATTGTATTATCCGCTCTTAACTTTTGTTAATTTTAATTTCGGAGACGTATTGAATAAAGGAAATATCTAATATCCAGCTGCTTGAGTGTCAGAAAATTCATGAACGCATATGTGATAATAATTATGAACAAAAACAGGAAATTGTTGGAACAATTTTCGTTATATTTTCCAGTAACGATAAAAAGCGGTCTTCAATTTGAATTTACAGGACGGAGGTTGAGTGGATCGGTCAAAAACAATTAGTGGCCAATAAATCAAAGCGTTTAGGTTATAGTGCTGTATTTATAATATATAATATGTATTTGTAAATCTTACTTTGGTCGAAGAAAAACGTCCATACAATTCTATATCAAAGCGAGTATCGCTTTACGGAATATTGCAACGTTGGTACTATACTTTGGTAGTACTATTTACACAAAAACGATGCGGGCGATTGTGCACATAAATCACTTTAAACACTCTTAAATAATGTATATAAAAATTTGAAATATTACATTCAACTAGCTAGAAACTTGAATGACCTTAAATGAGCAATAAATCTTAAGTAATTGTCGGATGTCTGCCTAATTACACAGCATAGAATATATTTCTTTTCTACATAGTTTTACGCGCGTAAAAGTTATATTTTACCTCTATAGGTCGTTTATCATAGATGTCGCCACTGTGTCATGCAACGAATTAAGCCATGTGTATAAAATTGCCACTCATAAAAAAGTAGTTCAAAGGATGAAAAGGAAAGGTAGAGACCGCCTAAAATACTGAAATTTAAATATGCCATATTCGAAATTCGAATATAAATTTTTAAAAAGCATCAAATTAAAAATAAGGCAATTAATTTAATGTCCACTGAATTATAACATTATAATTATTTTGGATAATGGAGAAAGAAACGTTATCTAAAATAATTATATAGTATGAGGGACGTAGGATTAAAGAACATTGGCATTACGAGTAGAGACCGACCTTAGGTGAGATAAAGAACAACTTATATATTTTAAAATCTGTGAGTTTATTAAAATAGGAGTGTCGGCGGGAATTTATTTTGGAAATCCAATTGGTGAACTCAGTGGTATTATCAGTCTAATACAGAATATCTATTGAAAATAAAACTCTGCCAAATCTCTGTTAAAAACAATTTATGATATTACTTAAAAGTAGGAAGAAATCATATTATTCAATTATTATTATCTTACACTTACTCAGATTACTCATATCGTTGCTTCAGTATTTATATCGTAAAAAATAATAGAAGATAAATAACTATATTATTAAACAATACAAACATTAGACTTACTTCGTCACGAATGACAACTAATACTAAAATTTATAAATGCGTATACGTCATACCGGTCGGTCGTCCCTTTCTATCGTAAGTATAACGCATAAAGGGGGACCGAGACAAAACGTAACAAATACAAAACCTATCTTCTAACATTGCAGATTCACCCAAAGTCAATAGATTTTCGTGTTTAAAGGAGAGCCTTAAAAAAATAAAATAGGATAAAATGTGTAATATTAGCCTTTGAGATAATAATTTAACATAATTTTTACGTACTAAGAAATATATTTTAACTCTTTCATAAATTATATATTTCATAATACGATTGTCTGATTTTAACGATCAAACCAAATTAGGTTTTAAGTTCTTAAGATTAATTTTTAGAATATATAATATTTCTTATTTAGCGTTGTTACGTGTTATATCATCAGAGCTAATTTGTTATTATTATTCCATTAAAAATAAATCATTTATTAGAGCACTTGCTATCCGATCTTAGGGTAACAATTGATGCTGGCTAATATTTTTGAAAGGCACTTAAACAAAAATGCATAAATAACGCATTTAGTACACGTCACTGCCCCGCCCATTTTAAAAAATCTCAGAGTGAGAAAAAGGCCAATTAAAAGTTATTGACGTAACTATTAGATTTATTACTGGTTATTAAAATAGGAATGCGGGCCGCATATTGTGGCAACTAGGTTTTATGGGGTTTCCGATAACTTCATTTAGTCAACCCATGGGACTTGATGCGGTGACATGGCATCATTAACTTTATAGGACAAAGGAGCATGCCCGTTGACATTTCACCCGACCAGGTAGTGTTGTTCACCTAAAAAATAATCTGCCATTTATAGACATGTGACAAAAAAACTAAAAGTAAAATTTTAACTACCAACAACATAAATACAAAATACTATAAATAACTTCAAAACGATGTTATAAAGAGACCAAGTCACTGGCATATGTACGAACTGGCATTTCATATTTTTTTTATACCAACGTGTCAAGTCCATAAACAATTTGATCATCGATAATAGACACGACGTTTACTTAATATTTTAAAGGCATAATTAAAGCATTTTTAATACAAATAGGTGCAACTGATCCATAGTTATTTAGTACATATAATTAAATAAAATATAGTTTTATTAAAAAAATTATAAACTACTTTTAATATTAAATTAAAAAACGTAATAATACATAGACAAGACATTAATAATTTACGACAATCTCAATGTAATCTCTGTATAATTTTCGTAATTAGTCGACTATATTTGTGCATGCAATTAAACTTCTTTATTATTTTTTAATAAATAGTTATATTACGATAATAAATGATAATAAATGACACTCAGATATAATAAATGGTTCTTACAAAAGCTAAAACAAGGGCCAGTGCCTAATGTGTCACGTCTATTCAGGGCTTAAATATGAAAAGAACATTTTAAATAATAAATCATTCGATTTCATTCTCCACGACATTAGCAATAAAAGCTAAAATTCATCAGGTGTTCGAAAGCTGATGTTAGCTTTATGTAAATCTATTTCCATTTAATCCGATTTATTCTACCCAATTGTTGTCATAATGTGATTGGCATAACCTAGATATCATTGGCATAATGTGGATACGATTGGCATGAAACGTTGATACGATTAGCATAACATGGATACGAATATATGTACATAAAAATAAAGTATTTTTTTAAACCATTTACGTAGCATGCTGTAAGCAAATTGTTTGTCTATACCTCCTATTTCGAATAACATGCACAGACTACAAAGAAACAGGCACTTTTTTATAACACGAAACCTTAAATATTACTTACATGCTAAAGTCACTTACATTTTATGAGAAAATTTTATGAATGGCCAATGTTGATAGCAATAGATTGATCTGCATTTGTTTTTAGTTATATTTTTGTGTACTTCTCTTATAAAATGATATTTTTCTAATTATGGTCTGGTCGCGATTATATCGATGAGGTGCGCTCAATTTAGTTAGCTGAGGATTTTTTTATATAGGAAATGATATAATTGGGTACACACATTAATGATTAAAACATATTGGGATAACTCATACATGATCATATGATCCCAAACTAGCGATAGACCAAGCTATGGTGACTAAAGGACTGAGAAACTATCATACATATATATTTAAATACATATCGACCTGCCCGTAGAATAAAGTTCCATAAGAACATGTGACCAACACACTTTTTCTTTAAATTTTAGATTATTTAGATCTATATTTTATGGTAGTGAAACAAAAATTTAAATAAATAAAGAATAAAATTTTAAACTTTTGTTTCCCTACCATAAAATATAGGCCTAAACAGTCTGAAAAATATAGAAAAACTGTGATGGTCTCTTGTTCTTATGGAACTTTATTCTCCAGGCAGATCGATATGTATGTTGTATGTTATATGTATGTTGCATCCTGACAAAACGAACATTTTTGGTCATGATACAAATATTCATTATGGTTGGGTAAGGAATCAAACCTAAAACCCAGACTCAGCAGAATAACTTATTGACCACCAGACAATCAGGCTAGCCAAATATTTCACACAGTATTAACTTAGTGCTTATATTTACAATAGAAATACATTAAAATGATGGATAAAATGTAACTTAAAAAGATTGTTACTGGAAAGTTCCATGAGTTATCAACTTAGACGAATACACATTTAAAGGGAACAAGTTAATTATTCATTTATAAATAGGGTAATATTATTAATGGATATTATTATTAAGCAACATATTATATATTAGCTATAAATTATAGTCATTACATTTGAGCCCCATGTTAATATAAATTTCACATAAATATTTTAGTAAATTCATTTTGTTAAATAATGAGGGTAGTTTGACAAGCTTAACAATGAGTAAATAAAATACATTAGTTAATACAAGTAAATTTTTATATTACCAATCAGATTTCTTTTATTTTAGGATGTAATATGATTCGGTCAGTATGTGCCTTAGAACTTTCACTGTGCTTGTTCACTGAGATAGACAAATACATCAAATTTTTCACATAGATATATAAATTTATTGGAAATTGTTGGTACACTACTAGCGCCCTCTACGTCTCTCATAGTACTACCTACCGACATGTTTGAGATTTTTTTACGAAAGTTTCATTCTTTTTTATTGCAATTATGTAGGACACTCACACGGTGTTCACAATTTAAATCTTGTATAGTTTTATAACTTAGCCCTAAAGCAACATCTTGTAAAAAGTAAATGTACAGAGAAAACCGACCGGTGACAAGGTAATGAACGTTTCAAGATCAGTTAAGAAATGAAGCATAAAATTTGTGCTATAAAGAATAAGAATCATGTATACAACTAAATTATGAAACAAAACATATGAAAACTATGTTGACTAAATAAATTGCAGTGACATTATTTATATTTATTATATTACTGATGTACATAAATTTATATTTTTTTACTGCCTCGTTGGTGGAGCGGTTGCAAGCGCGACTGCCGACCGGGAGGTCTTGGGTTCAAATCCCGGGCCAGGTACTATTGGATTTTCTAATTTAGAATTTCTAGTAGTGACTCTAGAGTCTGGAAATGTGCCCAATGTATGGATCACCACCTGTACCATGGGACGTAAATGTAACTGGTGAAATGTGGGGGTGTACTACACTCCTCTGCCTACCCCTTCGGGGATTAGAGGCGTAACGTTACGTTATATAAATTTATAGATATAATAATTCATAATTTTTATTACGTACGACGAGATGATTGCTAAAAAATTATTACATGAATTAAATTGGTCTTTTTTTAAAAACTTATAAATGTCTGAATGATTAGCAAATAAATAATGTAACAAAAACACCTGTAAACGTCACGCCACGTCACGTAACAACACGCCTGTAATTCCTGAAGGGGTAGACAGAGGAGTGTAGTACACTTCCAAGTTTCGCATTCACTCCAGTTCACCGCACGTTCACACCAGTTACGTTTACGTCCCATGGAATAGGCGGTGAGCTTATTGCCAGACACCGGGCACTAATAGGAATCGTAAATTAGAAAAATCCAATAGGAGCCGGCACGGGATTTGAATGCAGGACTTCCCGATCGGCAGTCGCGCTTGCAATCACTCGACCAACCAGGAAGTCAGATAAATAAAAAAATAAATAATATTAACTATCATTATTATTATTATTATTGTTACTTAAAGCCCTTCAATAGTATTCACTGTCATGATCAAACACAAACGTAAGTCAGATATTCTCTGTCCTTTACTAGAAAATTTTAAAGCGAATATTGCAAACATTACAGTTTTCCTTAAAAATAATATTTATTATTCTTGATACTAAAAACCTTTACTAGTATTCGCTGTCAATTGCACACACACACACAAAATCACACAACCAAATAAAAGATTCACCTCTCTAGATCTTAACTTATGCTGATACGGACACCTTATTCAGGTTTTAATGATTTTATTTAATGACAGTAAATAAATTTTTATTTAGAAATGATATTAGTTCCAAAGACAAAACACTTATTTCCTGCATATATAATGCCCATGAAACAACTAGATGGCGCTGTGCATTGTGATTTAGACGTTTGTTACCAGATGGCGTTGGCACACACTTTCTGGATCACGGTTTTGAGATTTTTAAACGATCTGACTGGCTAAATAGGTGCTTTTGTTTATTTCTCGAGACTTGAACATTTTTTGTAGATTTGTTCCGTCAAATGTTTGAAGTATTCAGGTTTTTTTCTAAACATTGCCACAATAATTAAATTTGTTAGTATGTAGCTTGACTGAGCCCTCATTTGCATGCCATTTTCTCCCATCATCCTGTTCATCTTTTAGCGGAATCACATATAAAAAGTTAGGTATACGTTCAAAGTTTAATATTTAAAGCCATTTTACACTCATACTGATAGACTAATATATGTTATTCATCGAAGTAAATTTAACATTCAATTTTGAGAAAAAAACATTTTCTATGGACTATTTCTTGAAAAGAATTGAGTTACACCAAAAGCCTTCGAATTCGTCAAACATTACAACAACACCACTGTCACAAAACGTAAAACTAAAAATGATACATATTATATCCTATATCAATGATAAATTATCACGCCTGATTTCCATTACTCAATTGTAAGACCAGCTTTAGCGTCCCTTTGATACAAGAACAGGTGTGATACTCTCATGTAAATGAAAGAGACAAAAAAGCAAGTCAGGACCGTAGACGGTGGAAGATAAATGACTATTTTTTATTACCATTAATTTCGTTCAGTCTAATTTGACATAGATGGCAATGAAATAATGCAGAAGGATGAGATGCATGTATGTACTGAATTACGGGTAGATATATGACATTTATTGCTTCATACATATTGCACTTGAGTTTATTAGTCATTTAGGGATAATAGGGCCGCGCACACGCGAGTGAGGGCGCGCCCGGTCTGACGTGTGCGCGGTCCTTTAAGTTATTACTATTTAGTATTTTTCCTACAAGTATTATTGTATATGTTTTAAATAAACTCACTAATAGTAAACGAAATGAGACACAAAAATGAAAATTTCGTTATAACAATAAATTTTTCGTTTTTTATGTGTTTATAATAAATATACAATTTAATCATTCCCAAAGGAATTCCTTCTTCCATAGATAAATATTGTGTACGCGCACGATGGACAATTGAAACGTGCATTTAACATAACCTACTAATTAATATTTGGTGCTTATTATATCGTGTGTCATTAATTGATTAATATTAATCTCAGTTTAATATACCTTATTCCTATAACTTACGGTTCATTTTCGTTCTAAGCTACGTGGTCGATTAAATCCATTTGATAACTTTCTATTTGAGTACTATATTATAGTCTTATACAATGAGCTCAATTATAAGGCAATTTTAGGCAAATCAAATACGAATCTTATTATCAACGGTACACGGTTTGTTTTAGCTTGCTAATAGTAAGCGTACTTATGATCTATTGTAATTATTATATTCGTATTTTTTTTTAATTCTACATCTATCGCGTTCGTCTAACGACTCGTTTCGTTAAGCCGAATTCGACCTTATCTCCAACTACTAAAGTTCCTATTACAACTGCTAGGCCTTCAGATAGTGTTGTCAAAAGCTAGCCAGCTCTCTAGATTGGTCACTAGATTTACACTTAGAGACTAAAAATATTCGCATATCAGGCCTTTGCTTAAAAGTAGAATTTAAGCTTACTTGACCATTTCGCAAATCCGTCAAAGAAATGCGTCTTAGTTTATTTCAATTTGTTAAATAAGTTCATTCAGTAAAAACGGATTCGATGACTGTAACGACCCAAGCGTGACGAAATATTTCGATCTTACCATTTTATTTTCATCATGTTAGTCATAGTGTCGAAGTTTCAGTCGAATTTAGTTTGTGTTATTGTTTGTTTCGGAGATATTGGTTGGGTCGCCATTTGTCTGTCAGTATATCGGCCTCGTGATATCATAAATCCGAACACTTCTGCTGCTTAGCAGCAGAAATAAGTGCGGGGGTTGCGCTTCCGCTGGTGAAATCTGGACGGAGGATTCTACCGCCTTTAAATATAAATACGGAAGCTTAACTAACGACATTTAGCGTAATTTTCAATACCGCGTTAATTTAATGGCATCCGACAATGGATGTTACACGCGGATACCTACTTTGTTATGTTTCGCTCGTCCAACTCGAGTAACAGCTACCTACGCGAGTATTAGCTAGCCGCGGCGCGGGGCGGGGGCGGGCGCGCTACACGCAGGTGCCGAGCGCGGCGGCGTCCAGCGACACGTCCTCGGGGCTGGCCAGGTCGGCGCGCAGGCGGGCGCCGCGGCCCGCCAGCGTCCAGCGGCACGCCGCGCGCGACACCCTGCAACACACCACACTGCAGCCTCCCTCCGTTCAGCGATCACAGTCGATCGGTTCCTGTTCTTTGTTCTGTTTCCGACCCTTTAAAAACACCGCTCTCCGCACACCGGTGGTTAAAGACCATGAGCTGCCGCGCTGCGTGAGTGGGAATTAACAGACCATGCACCTTGGGGATTTTTTTGTAGACTAATTAATATGTGCAGGTTTCCAAATATGTGCAGGTTTCCATTTGATGTTTTCCGTCACCATTGTAGCAAGTGATTGAGTAACATTAATGCTCTAACGAGAACCGTTCTAAGCTCGCCTTCGTGGTCCACGCTGCGTCAAAACTAACTTTTACATATGAGTGTGAGATATTGATGAGTATGAGTAACGAGCACCTGCAGAGATGATCGGCGGACGGTGAGCGCGGCGGCGAGCGAGCCGGGGACTCCGAGCCGCTCGCCGAGCTGCTTGCCGAACTGCCACCGCCGCGATACCGCTCCACGCCCTCTGCGAAACATGACCAGACGCGTCATTATCAAACAAAATTTAACATTGGTAAACGGATACTAACATATGTTTATATAGACACAATTATTTATATTCTTCTTTAAACTAAACACAAACATAACATTTAATAACTTATACCTCAATTTACAAAAAAAAATAAAACGATTTTTTTTTACTACAATCAATCGGTCAATTTTGACCGAAATTCACTAGCCACTTTAATCAACCATGTTTGGACCAATCCTTTGACCTGGACAGGTTATTAATCTAGTTACCTCTGCGACTATTATCACAGTCGGGTGCATCCTCCAGACTGCGCAGTATCTCAGAACACAGCTCCGAGTCCAGGGGAACGGGATTGTCAGCTTCCCTATGAGAACAAAATATCATAGTATTCAAGTTTTTTATTGGGTCATAGATTCGAAAATGTATTTTGTTCTGTTATGAAAACTCCCAACTCTTCAAGTTTATATATCAGTGTTATTAACTTTCTTTGTTTACTAGACGGCCTCGTTGGTCGAGTGGTTGCAAGCGCGACTGCTAATCGGGAGGTCTTGGGTTCAAATCCCGGGTCGGGTACTATTGCATTTTTCTTGGTTTAGAATTTCACGGGACTTAAACGTAACTGGTGAAACGTGGGAGTGTGCTACACTCATCTGCCTACCTTTCTTTTTTTCAACTTTCTTTGTTTTATTAGTGACTTGTAATTATAGTGTAGTCAATTAACTACAATCTCACGAAACAAATATATGAATATTGCGCATTGCAGCTTCTCAATAATTTAGATCGTCTCTGAATCATCTGTTTCATCTCTTTCATTTTTTATGTAGGCCATTTTGTCATATCCTTTCATATCGTTTTTATTTAAACAATAATTTATAGATATATCTTTTTATTCATAGTGAGGCTTGGAATTCGCACCACCCTGATAAGTAAATACTCAGGAATTGATATTTAAATATATAATATCGTCTATGTAATAGTTATAATACACTTGTAGCGACGTCGGCCAACTCCTTTGCTTGCAGTGTGATGGGGTATTTAAAGCCAAAATCGGTTTTGCGAGTCATCTTCGAGCTCACGCCAGAAACCAGACGTAGTCCAGGTCGCTACTGTCGGACACGCCGATGAGGGCTTCATACCTTCATGGTGTACGTACCGGTTGTGCAGGACGAGAGCGACGATGGCGGGGTGCGGGACGGGCGGCTGGTGCGGCGCGCGCGGGTTGAACGCATTCGCTTCCAGCGAGGGCGCGGGCACGCGCGGCGCCGCCGTGCCGCCCCACTCGCCCCACTCGCCCCACACACCTGCACATGGACGGTGTGAGAAAAATATATATGAGAGTGCTCATTGCATTGAACTACCGTTATTATTATAATTATATTATTACGTCAGGCTTCTTATGAGATAGGCAGAGAACATTAGTCGTTAAATATCTATACATTTTGACGTGCTTTTACATTTATCACTTTTGATAAACGCGCACGTTGATTTTGTTCGTTTACAGGTAATAAAATAAAAATAGTAAGCGGTGTCAGTTAATATTGGGCAATTACCACAGTTTGCACACGTCGGTAAACGAGTTATGACTTATGGTTTTAGGGTATACAAGAAAGAATTAACGTATCCTGCCCCTCGTTCTCCAATTTTCAACCCGCATGCTTTGCGCTGTGATTATAGGTAAAAACCTTCTGGGTAGGGATTCGTCCAGCAGTGGAGTTCAACTGATGATGTAAACCCAAATAGGGGCAAATAATCGACAGGCAAGATAATAAGTACTCGTTAGGCAAGCATGTCACTCCGTGGGTCATACTTTTGCATCGCATCGGACAAGACTCTGGCCACGAGCCGGCCTGTACTAGATAATTAAAATAGCGCTAGTCGGTCGCACCGGGCGCGGCGTCCCAGTCGGCGCGCTCGGCCAGCACGTCGGGCGGCGCCGCGTCGCGAGCCGCGCGCGCCGCCCACGCCGCCGCGCCCGCGCCCGCCTCCAGCGGCAGCCGCGCCTCGCTCTCCTCCAGCGCCACCAGCGTCTCCGCGTCGAACACCTGCCGCACATGCCCGTTTCGTATTCGATTACGGTTATTTATAACTCAGCCGTGGGATCGATGCGATATAGACGAGGTCTGTGTTATCGTGGTGCACCTCGACGAGCATGTTGGCGGCGAGCGCGTGCCAGTCGGCGGGCTCGAGGCCGCGCGCCGCCCACCAGTCGTCGCCGCGCGCGCCGCCGCCGCGCGCCAGCTCCAGCGCCGCCTGGTGGATCGCCTTCTGCAACACGACCACCGGCTGCGTACAAGTTACTGATTCCCTTTTATGAGGCAATCAGTTCCGGACTAGTTCTTTCAGATTTTTTTGATTTCATAGGACTTCCTCGTGAATGGATTAATACTTGTCATGGGTCGCCATCTAAATTGTATCTTAAAGATTAACGAAGCATAACAATTAACTTTAACTATTAGTCATCGTGACTAAGTGACAGTCGTGTTTGACTCGCATACCTACCATAAAAATATGTTTTGGCACAAATGATTCTTTCGTTTATTAGTATTTGTTACTGTGATTTTTATTTTAACGGCCGTTTAATCGCCACAACTCATTATATTTGAATTAAGTGGCAGAATAAAAAAAACGATTAAGCGTCAGTCACCATTCTAGATAATATGACCGTTTTTTATTCAAAGCAAGTAATATTTGTCTGATTAATTAAGCTCACCCTAAGGTCTGCGGCGGGCAGGCGCACGCGCGCGCGCGCCGCGTCGGACAGCGGCAGCGCCAGCTCGCGGCGCCGCGCCGCCAGCTTCTCGCGCGCCGACGACACCAGCTCGCCGCACTCCTTCTGCAGCTGCTTGTACGCGCCCGTCTGCGCGCCCACGCGTTACGTATTCGTATTGTTACTATTCAGTTCACCAAGGTAGTTTACGTCCGCTCTACGAGGAGTCCGTTACGACGAATTGTCTCATGCGTAGGTAGCGCCGTGGACGGCTTTTAATGTATCAATATTTGAGGGATGAACCTAAAACTATAGCATATAAGTAAACGCACGTTGGCGATCTGCACGGAGAAGGGCCCGAAGCAGGCGTCGACGAAGTGCACGTAGTCGCCCAGCGGGCGCTCGATGGCCGCCTCCACGTCGCCGGCCCACTGCGTCAGCGCCTCCTGCTCGCCGCGCGCGCACACCGCCGCCAGCGCCTGCGCCGCGCTGCGGTCACACCGACATATCTATACATCCTTGTACAAATACAGCTAGACAGAAACGTACGTAAATTGCCCTTTATTGTGCGATATCATTATTTCAATTTAATACATTTTCTGGCTTAATATTTTTAGGTAACTGTTGGAAGAATGTTAAACACCCCGCAAACAGATTAAAATGATTATTATTGTAATGTACATTATTGTTGTCAGCGGCGCTAGTGCCTACTCTGTTCGAGACTTTTTGTCTCTGCCCTCTCTGTATTCTCCTTTTAAAAATTTGCAACATACGTTAATTAGTTATTTTTTATTTTCGGTGTTTCATTAAGTTTCCCATAGCAACCAATTCCATACGTGATTAAAATTAAGCACGCGATAAACACTGTAAACGTATCCATTGGCACGTATAATATTTTCTCGGTGAATAATATTTTTGGATCAATACCGACAGTAGGGGTCAAATTGTTTAAAAATGACAGTGCGCGCCCCGCGGGCAGCGAGCGCGACTCACGTGATCTGGTACCAGGCGCGGCGGTGCAGGCCGGGCCCGGCCACGCGGCGGCAGAAGGCGGAGTCGTGCGCCGGCACGCGCGCGGCGCGCACGATGAGCGCGCGCCACGCCGCCGCCTCCCACACGCCGCGCGCCGCCCACCAGCTCACGCCGCCTGCGCCACCCGCCACGCACGCTTATAAGCCACCGAACGGCTCGCTAGCACGGTATCCTTCCCCAGATCCCAGGTTAGCGGCCGACTTGCATATATTAATAGGTCCTTGGACCGGCTTCGACGTTTGAACCCTCGATAAAATGTGAGAAATATCTGAAGCACCCGAAGGACATGTAAGTTTTATTCGAGCTCGATCTATTCAAGTTCTTTAGGCGGACCGAACCTGAGTTATGTCTAATACATTCGATTTGTTTATGAGTCTGAAACGCCATAGAAAAATACCGTCTAGAAAAAAAAACGAGAAAATCTGCCATCAACATACCAACGAGCAGTATCAGAGCGCAAACCGGACACAATACGAGGGCGACACACAACGCCAGAACCGGTTGCACAACGCCCAGCAGCCCTATTCGCCATATCAGCACTTCGAACAGTACCAGCCATCTGGGGAACCGAAATAATAATAGTAAGTAATTCTCACAGAATAACATTCATATTGAAAAATCATTATTCACCTTACCACAACAGAATATTAATTGTGCTTGGTATGACAAGCAATTACCAAATAGTACAATATTTACTTACCGTTATTATTATTTGGACCATATCTATCATAACAGATGTCTCAATTGGATAGCATAGCCAATGTCAATATATAGTGACCTGTTGAGGCGGGCGGGGTCGGGGCAGTCGAACTCGTAGACGAGCGCGTTGAAGGCGTGCAGCGCCAGCGCCAGCGGCGGCACCCACAGCGGCGCCGCCGCCGCCGCCGCCAGCGCCAGCGCGCTGCCACCCAGCGCCGCCAGCGGAAACAGCAGCAGCAGCGCCAGCGAGCCCAGTCCGCCTACCACGCCGTAGTTCCACAGCCGGTTCGCCTGCCGGCTCAGCCCCTTGCCCAGCAGACCTACAGGACATAAATAGCATAGGACATCTCTACATATTGCCATCCGATGGCAAAGTAAGGTGGAACCAACCTTCGACGGGTTAAAAACATGTTAATTGCTTATTCTTAAACCTAGCGTGACCGTTGCACATATCAATATCACAGAATTATCAAGTAGCCCATCCAAGTTCCAAATAAAAAATTGAAAACCTGTGTCTGGCTCTGTCTCAAATCTCGTTCGCTCCTTCGACACGTGCCTCCACAGCTTCAATAGCCGAGACCACATAGTCTGCGTTTCGCTGCTGCGCTTCGGGAATAAAGTACCGTTCACCTGGAATATTTCCGTTGTTTTACTTTAGTTGAAAAATGTTGGTCGAAAATAATGTTAAACTTAACGAATTTTTTGTAAATTTATGTCTATAATAAAGAGGCAATATTCGATGAGCTAAATGGAAAAAATATACATTGTTAAAAATTAAAAAAATTATTTAGGATTTTTATGTTGGTTATTACGTTTCGGAGTAGTAAATTCGATGGTCACCTGCGAGAGTTCCAGGTCGGGCACGAAGGGCTTGACGTAGAGCAACGTGCGGAGAGACAGCGGCGACCACCACGGCACCACCACGCCCAGCACGAACATCATGTTCCAACACCAGCTCCACGTTCTGTCATCGTTGGAAATATTTATTGTGTTGAAATATGCTACGTCATTCATTGTTATTATATCATCACGCAGTTCCCTTACGGGGTAGGAAGGGAGTAGGGGTGCCAAATATTGATATTCTTATAAACCTGCAATGGCTCTTCCACATTCATCACTCTCCATACAAGTACGCCGGTTTCCAGTCATGTTTATTATAATTACTGCGCTCTTTTATCTGTTGCCGGGCCAGTAGGTGGGCGGGCGCGGTACCTGTGCGCGAGCGCGAGCAGGCGCCAGGCGGGCCAGCGCGTGGTGGTGGTGGCGACGGCGTCGCGCTCGGCCAGGAACACGGGCTGCGAGGGGTCGGAGCGCGGCGTGACGATGGACGTGGCGCGCGCACTGATGACGGTGGGGATGCGCTCGGCGCGGCCGCGGAAGTGGCGCGTCACGGCCCAGTTGCGCGCGCGCCAGATGCGCGTCGCCCACCGGAACTCGCGCGTCGGCGTCTTCGCCGCGCGCAGCTCCTGCAGCGCGCACGCGTACATACGTACACATCATTATATATATACCGGCTTTACTAACGCACACGCCGGAACATACTCGTATATAATCATGTGTATAAGTACTCACGAAACATTTAATAGTAAAACATACATATACAGTTTGTGATCATTTCAACTTATTAATGTCATATTAAAATATTCTTGCAACCAAACCTCTAAGGGGCCCGTATTGAAGCATTCTTTGAGAAGGCGAAATGTTGGAAAGCTATTCAACCTTTAACGGTTTAAAATCGATTGGCGAACATAGACCTTTCCTAATTGATGCCAATCCATCCCTTTCTGAATATTTTCCATGTTCCTCCAATCATCAGACAATATGATCGGAGGGTACTTTACGATACTTTAACAACAATATATTAAAAGTATGCAATAATAACAAGTATACCTTCAGAAGCAAAGGTTCCCGGTCCCGCAGGAAGGCCAAGTCTCTTAAGAGAAAGTATCTATGCTGATGTAACTTGTGCGCTTGCATGGCGGCGGCGGCGTCCTCTATGGGCGTCCAGCGCAGCTCCGTGCGCAGCCGGTGCGCGGCCGCTGCTAACTTCTCCTTTCTCCACGAACCAGCGCGAGATAAAATGGGGTGCGCTGCGCAAATCCTCGCTTCAGCTGTCGCTAAGCCGACTTCCAGTTTTCGTCGAACTCCCTCTTCAGCTCTGGATATTGAAACACAAAGACATTGCAGGCCATCAAAATGGAAGGTAAATCATCAGCATCAGCATCGTCATCACCCTACTCTTTTCTACTGCTGAGCATAAATAGCAAGCCACTAAGCTTGATTTTGAGCTCTAAATAAATACGAGTATTGATGTCAAATACGAGAACATTTCAAAACTGTTAACATATCCACAATCAAGTTTTATGTTTCTTCCTCACCTGTTGACGATGGCCGCGGCCCGGAGCTGCGCTGCCAGCAGCTCGGGCAGCTGCGGCCCCAGCGCCCGCAGCTGCTCGCACGCCAGCACCGCGTTACACACCCTCGTTACATATTCCCGCATCGCCGCCGCACTCACCTCCTGTCATAATAAAATAATTGATATAAAGAACTGATTAAACAATTTAAATTGAGTTTCTTTTTTAATTTCTGTGGCCTTAAGGGCACTACAATTGCATCATCACCTTTTCCACATTGTTGGATACAGGTTTCTTCTCAGAATGACAGGATTAAGTCCACTATCGCCACTTTTGCTAAGTGCGGGTAGGCAGACTTTAACTATAACCTCATGCAGTTGCAACTATGAATATAAATTATGTAACTCAATTCAATAGTTCTGTTTAGGGAAATCGCTATATTCTTCCTCTGATTATACCTCTTCTATATCCTTTAAAGGCATCTTCTGGCTGGCCAGGTGCGCGGCCCGGCGCTCCCGGAAGTGCAGGAACCATCCTCGGGACTCTCGCTCCAATATCGCTTGGAGGGACGCGGCCGCGCGGCGCAGCAAGTCGCGCTTGTACAGACGGAGATCCACCTATAGTCAAAAATAAATATTTTTTCAAAAGCCCAACATAAACTTTCATTTCTTCTACTTTTTAAAAAGTTACCATATATGCTAAACTACTAACGACACTGTTCCATCTTCGAATTCTATGTGTTTCGTTTAATCAGAACTAGATGGCGTTGCGCGGATAGCTGAATCATGGTCTTAAGATTTATATGGCTTATAATAATTATAGGCTTGAAAAACAAAATATTTACTACTCGCTGCTAGCTATTTCTTACACGTTGCCCTTCTTAGACCGGTGGAAAGACTCTCGACTTAAAATAAATGAATACAAACGACATAATTATATTAAGGGCTCACAGAGAGACAGAGAGTATTTTTTTATTGTGAGCATCAAAACTTCAAATTCCAACAGTGTGCTATCGTCGCGAAGAACAAATATAACCTCTGTTAGAAATGTTTCGTATTCATGTTTTAACCTATGTTATACTATTGTACTCAGTGGCGTAGATACCGAGGTCCGCTGTGGCGTAGTGTACAAGTAGGGGACCCTGGGCGCGTTGCGAGGAAGCTCCCTCACGTCGGTCTTCTCGGAGGCGGCCTTTCGCATCGCGCGCGTCACCCACGCCGCCAGCGCTGCTATGTCCTCCTGGTTTTCGGGCTGGATTAAAGATACGACAAGCAGGTTATTTATTGTAGAACCATTTTAATCTTCTAGATTTGGAAATTTCCTATTAAAATTTTCCTAATTATATTTAATTCATTTATCGATATGTACAGGTTTACATAAGGCATTATACAGTGTAAATTACAGAACATTTCAAAACTGCATCGTATTTAGACACATAACTTTGCGCATAGGTACCGTTACTTCGCCCAGCTGGAGGTCGTCCTACGCTACGTTTGCTAATCTGTGGTCTCCACTCCAGACCACGCCTGCTGCAATTCTTGGTACAGCACGATAAATAAATAAATTTTTGAGCATGTGAATTTTTTTCGAACTCTGTCATTCCACTTGTTGGAACACGGGTCTCCTTTCAGAACGAGAGGTTTAAGGCCAAATTCATTCCGAGCATATGCGCACATCATCATCATCATCAGCCTTTCTCAGTCCGCTGCTGGACGTAGGTCTCCCCAATGAGCGCCATCACGCCTTGTCCTCGACTTATCGCATCCAGCATCTGCCTGCAGCCTTTCGCAGATCGTCATCCCTCCGGGCCGGAGGGCATCCTCGGGCACACATACGTATACAAAATATATGTAAACAATATTTACTTTGCAAATGAGTTCGGCAACCAAGTACCGAGAGCGTTCCTCTCGTATTTTCTTGTCCAGATCTCGAGCTTCCAGTGAGGGCATGCCGACGGCCAAGTCCAACAGCCTGAAACAAACACATATCTGCATCTAAAGGGCGTAACAGACGGAGCTACAATATAAATAGCCAGCTTCAACAGCCTGAAACATATATTTGCATGTAAAGGTCGTAACAGACGGAACTAAAAAATATTTTCTATAGTAACGTTCGAGTCAAAATATGTGAACAGATATAGGAAGACTTATTTCGGGATAGCAAGACGTAATTGGGCAGATAACGAGAGCAAAGATATATATATATATAGCTACGTGTGAGGCAGTTTGAAATAATACCCATATAATGGTACTAAATTATGATGTAGTCGTAAAATTGAGACATATTGACATAAAATAGTAAATGAATTTCTTTAAAACAACATAGAAACAACATTTAAAGCTTTTATTTCAGGTTAAGTTAAATCATTATTGTAAAATAATTTATTATTAAGTAAAACACACCGCCATATTTTTTCAACTGTCACGAATGTCAGGCAAATTCAAATTTGAAGAAAAGAACGACAGAAACGCAAAAGTTCTGTGATTTTTTTTGCAAATAATATATTAAGACAGTGTATTATTATATTGTAGATATTAATAATATAACGTATTAATATTTCGTAGGTTCATCTGATGTGACCTTCCATTCGCAGTCCAACGACGATGTCGCCCGCCCAAATGTGTTTCGCAATCTCCAGAATGTGAATAAATTCTGCTCACAGCACAAGGACGACTTTTATTATAGTTTTCAACAGTATTCGGACCCTTTTGACTGTTATGGAAAAAGGTTTGTAAGCTCCGCCCTAGTTTGCCATACAAAAATACTTGTCATTTTACGTTACACATTGTGTCAGTGTAGTGAATGGAGCGAGTAAAACGATTTTGAAAATTATATTTTTTGAATATGGAATTGGCAGGTTCTAATAGAGTATGGTTGTTATCATGTCAAATTTATAACCTTTCTTTCAAATGTAGAAAGATAAATTGAGAGATTCGAAAAGAATTTATTTTCTTTAAAGGATATTCCATTTCACATTACAATTATGTAATTAGACATACTAATTATGATTATAAAAGATAACAGAATTTTATCTCATTTGATACATCGTTTAAGCACTTAGTTGCTAATATAACCTTACTTATCTGTTAAAAATAAATATTCATACTACATATATTTTAGAACATATACAGTAACTAATGTCAGAAACAAACACTTCTAAATACGTTTCCATACCTGTGTAGACCTTGAAGCAATGCCCTAGCCCCAGCTATGACAGAGAGTGGCTCGTCTCTCAGCAGCCGATCCCTGGCCACCACCACGAGCAAGGCGACAGCCCGCGCGACGTGGCAGTAAAGTTCCTCCCTCGCGCGAGCCCTCCCCCTCTGCAGCCAGCCCGCCACCCGCCACACGTGCGTCTGCCCAGGGAAATGTCTCGATGGCACTTCGAACTCCCTGTCACAATCGTAACATATTCTTCAAGCAGTCCATTTGCATATTACAGCCTCAGATATCGACCTGAATGAGACTTAATAAAAGCGAAATTTATGAGTTTTATTCACAATGTCCGGGTTAAGTTCCAATTGGGTTACTGGTGATACATAATTTAAAAAAACCTTTTCATGCGTTTCACAAACACCAAAGATCTAACTGATATTTCAGACCACAATATTTTTGGTACATTTTAATTGACTTTAACAACCATTGCAGTCGTTTTAACGAATGAATATACATATATACTGGTATGTACCATTTTGTACAAGTTTTCAATCTATTAAATTTTAATATGAGTTGGATGCTTTCTTTTTAAAATTCTGCCTTTAGGAAGAAAGAAAGAAATAACTTTATTGCCTTAAATACTGTGATACAGACAACAGTAAATAAATAGTTATGAAACGCATTGTAAGCTAACTGAACCATTGAAATCTTCACTGTTTTCATTGATCTAGTTAATAGTAGTAAATTTAGTCATAATATTGTGAAACACACCCCGAGTACAAACATTAAAAATACAGCACATTTTAAATTTCGAACGAATTTCACAAAAGACTAACAGACACAAAGAACGACATTCAAATTGCGCTAGTTCGAGGGGCGCACTAACCAATCAAACTTACTATTTCCGGTTAAAACTGGTTTGTTCCAAATTCGAATTTACGGCCAATATTACGAAATACTCGCATCATGAGTTCAATTGGTGGACGCAAATCCAACTACAATACAATCAGACGTAATATTTACAACGAAACGTTACACAGACAGGATAGGACAGGACAGTCACCGTGCCGGAGCAGTAACGACCAGCTTCAAATAAAAAGCATTAAAACGCAGTGCCTACGAATGATTTGCACCTATGTCTAAACGATATGCCATGCCTCGGTCCGGAAGATTTTCACTTCTATGCAACATTGGCGTCTACTGTACATACATCATATGAGATGGGTCTACCACAACATGAATTCTAAGTACATACACAGTAATATACGTCTATTTAATGGGAAGCTATATTTCACGAGTATGGGGACCATGCTGTGGATGGGACGGTAACATTGGCGCCAACACTGATTCGGGACAACATCACATAACTTCTCTTGTCACTGGACAATTTATTATTTGGTGCAATGCGCCTCTCTATGTACTTTGGACGTCATAAAGGTCAAATATATTTTTTTCATATCAATGCTTTCATGACTGTTACAATCAATTGTCACTGCAAAGTATGAGAAGTACAGTCGCGCGATCAATTGCAAAGAAAAAATATTATTATTGTGTTGAAAAAAAAAATGTTGGAGCCAACGTTGTTGATATCGAATACACATATATAAATATACGTTACATAGTTCAGGGCGACATACCCCCATTTTCGGATCGATTCCAATTGTTTAGTACTTAGCTTCTTCGGCATATACATTCTGTCCATGTGCAAGCTTCATAAGACAAAAAATATTTGTAATTTTAACTGATGAGTTGAAACAGCGGCTACTGTCGCTTCAAACTATCTGGAACTATATTCTTACGAGTTTAAAACAGCTAGGTAGATCAAAAGTCGCTATTTTACGTATAAGGTCAGATTCTGCTTTTTTAGTGAAACACGAACATTTAATAATAACAGTTCAGAAACAAAATGTAACGAAGTAGTATTGAGAGTAGTGTTCAATAATTAAAAGAAAACTTCGGACGTTCGTATTATTAGTCCTTTATTCCTTGGCCATAGTCCGAAAGTGAGTCACTCTCACTCCTTTCTTTACAACTCGCCCGCATGGCGCGCAATTGGGCGTCAGCCCTGACTGCCCGGCAATTGGCCGTGGCGTTTGC
>DWJK01000370.1:0-23114 GCA_018248815.1 Croniades pieria auraria
ATGTGCGAGCTGTGGCACATCAGCTGCATGTTTTATTGACCCATGCGGCGTCTAAGAGAGAGTGCGCATCACTCATTTATTCAGTCATTCATTCATTCGTTCACTCGTTCATTCATTGCTCACGTTGGCAGCCGTCTTTGTATACTAAAAAAGAGAAATACGCTCCTCTTGAGGGGAGAGCAGAGCTTTGTAAGAGTTACTTACTGAAGGTCTGTCGCCCAAGAACTTAATGGATTTAGGAAATACCAGGGAATATACCCAGGAAATCAGTCGCGTCGTTCCTATGGTGACTTCCTAGACTATGTAAGCAACAAAAAAACTAGCTGTGTGGATTACGGATTTGGATAAATATATACGATTATAGTAAATTGCGAAATTTAATTTCAACAATTAAATGAATATAAAGTTAAAAATACGTAACGTCACGCCGATAATCTGTAAATAGGTGAACATAGTGTAGTACGCTCCGCGTTTCGCTAGTTACGTTTATGTCATCGGACACAAATCTAGACTTTGAGCCACTACTAGAAATTTTCAGTAAGAAATACCCAATAGAATCCGACCCGATGATCGAACCCAGGACCACTCCACCAACGAAGCAGTCGGGAGGATCTGGGTTCAAATCCCGGATCAGGTACTATTGGATTTTACTAATTTAGAATTTCTAGTAGTGTCTCGGAGTCTGGAATAGTGCCCGGTGTATGGCAATAGGCTCACCACGTATTACATTGGACTTATACGTAACTAGTGAAACGTGGTCGTGTACTACACTCCTCTGCCCACCCCTTCGGGGATTACAGGCGTGATGTTACGTTTACGTTGATAATGAACACTTGAATCCATTATGAATATTTATTCCTTAACAATTTTCTTTGAATAAAAATGTATCGAAAATTTTTAAAAAACTTTAGTATATACTATAAGTGTACAAGCACCTTTATGAAAACATTGAAGTGGTAAGCAAACGAATAATGTAAGACCGTGATACATCCAAGCTCGAACCTAGTACCTCGCTAGAACTTAAATATATCACTCATTATATGTATCTAATCACTAGAAGCGTACCTATGAATTGTTCAATGTATATTTTACGATAATTCGCGTTTAAATCTAATGAAGAACTCTATACAATTTTTATATAGCCACACCAGATCCCTTTCGGGGTAGGCAGAGAACACCAAGTGCCTAATATCTCTATCTTTACATACCTGACGTGTTTTTCCTACATCCATCGCTCTTCATACACGCAAACTGGTTTCGAAGACTTCTATTTTAGGATGGTTACAATTTATATAGACAACGAGCACAGTAAAATAAAATGTTTTTTAAAAATTAAATTAAACATTCATCGTTTACGGTTGTATTGTCTATGTCATAAACAAATGTCTATGGTCACACAATAGCACAGAGTTGACATTTATAGAGATATAGTCTTTGGCACAAGAATCTCAATAACCTTCAAACGTATCATCTAACATATTACGGCCAAATTTGGATCACGAAAAGTACAAAAACTAATGTAAAATTAATTAAAATTTTCACTTTAATTCTACTCAAAAATTTGGTGAACTCAGTTCAATAAATTTCATAGCTTTGGCAGCGAGGAGTTTATCTTTAAACAAACAGTACGCCTGACCAACACGGTCTTGCGGTTTCTTCATCCGATGTTGAACAAACAGTAAACTTAATCTTATTATCTTGTTAACTAAATATACTAAGCTTAAAACGCCAAACATTTGTACACCGGTTTTCTACTGAGAATAAAGCCATGGTTACCGATGTCGTAGTTTTCTCACGCCTTCCGGAACATTCCAGAAAGTGCGCGATAATTCGAGATATACTCATACATACGTCATGATGTCAGAGCGGTGTGTTTATACAGTCGATCTATTAGAATTTTTAATGGATTCCGAAAGCTTGTTAGCCATGATATAGTTCGATTTGAATTGTAAAACCAAACGTTTAATCGTCGCATAGTTAGCGCAAGCAAATATTAAGATATTTGCACAGAGGTAGTACCTTACATAAAATACCTTCATTGATATAGCTATGTCAGCAGCGCCCTGTGACAGACGTTAGTCCTTCCATCTAAGCGATAGCGTTGCTAACTAAACATTACTGACATTCTATGAGTAATATTGTGCCACTACTCACATTAAAGGACGCTGAAGATGATACCTTCACATCCACATTGTCGTATAGTCACGACAAATGAAATATATTTTAAAAGACATAAACATCATCGAAGTTGCATACTGTGTGTACACAGCCAAAAGTGTTGCAAAGTAACAGACGGTTTTCTTAATTCGAATCTTAAACGTTAGTGGTATATTCTAGAAACATCGAAACACAAGAAATATCGAAATATTCTTCGATCCAAACAAAAATTCGATACTTTATATAAATATGACGTGCACATACGAATCTTCAAGGATATATGTACTTGTATGTTTGTATGCTTATCGACGTGATATAAGACCCATAGAAGTTGCAAAGTGATAGATATGCACCGATAAGTAGAATATATGATATATCAAACAAATTCGATAAGAAAAGCCTGTACGTAAATTATTACACTGTAACAAATACATATTTATGAGAAATAATGATCTTTTACATCGTTGTTAACGAGATGAAGTCTTTTTCTAAATAAATAATATACGTATGTGAAGAAATAACGCATTAAACTCAATCTCACTCACTTCTTCACAATCATCAATAATTTTATCGTCCAAATATTGGAAACGAGTCTACTCTAAAAATAAGAACCACTAAAACCAAATGTTGCCATGTTTTCCAAGACTCTCACTCATTTGTTGATGGCGAAATCTTACCATTGCATTTTACGACTGTTTTCCCAGAATTCGTAAGGTTTAAGACTTGGTATAATTTTTTCTTAATATAGGACGAACGATAATTTTTTTTTAGATTTAATCAGTAATATCTTTCATTCCTTTTCTCGCTTTAATTACATCCAATTTGTTTTTTAAATTTCTTAGTTTATGTTTAATGTTTCCTTCTTCGCTTTATTTTTTAACAAGCTTTTTAAATTTTATGTTGCGTTTTCGCAAGTTTCCTTCCTTAAAATCAAATTCTGCTAGCATTTCTAAACGTGTCGAAGGCTACACAAAACAAATAATATTTTCAATGGACCGATAACAATTATCATAAGAACTCAGTCATATCATTCGCTCCTTACGTCCAAGTGTTATGATTATGTTACATTAGGGACTTAATTTATATAAAACATGATTTTTTATTAAAAATAGCGTTACAATATTCAAAAGTGATGCAACTGGCTTGTTACATTATGTGTATATAATATGGAGATGTCAATGTTTAAAGGTATGTATGTACTTTGTAGAAATTATGAAACCCGCGGAAAAATAAAACGCTAGTGTGGGAGTTTAAAAAAGCTTGTATGTATTATACTCTCTATTACAACACTCTGGAAGAAGTGTACGTTCTCTCACATCTCAGTTATTATTTATATTTTAAATTTAGCATTGTAAAAAAAAATTCATGACAGAAAGAAAAATAAAAATGAGGGTTTTCTCAATGAAAGTTGACAGATATTTTAAATTAATATTTGCACAACAAAGGAGGATATAACAACATAATTTAGTTTTTATTTACTATATTTATTTTGGTCCTAACTCTTTCATTCTGAGAGGAGAACCGTGTCTAACAGCGGAATGATAAATGGGTTCATGCGGTACATATCACTAATATAAGCAGTTGAATCATTAAAGTAAAATATATTAATAATGAGAAAAAGAAATGAAAGTAATGGAGGAAAACGAAATAAAAATAAAATACAACTAGAAAAAGAAATGAAAATAAAATACGATTTAAAAAAGGAATGAAATAAAATACGATTGATAATAGTAAACGAGTGTTAATGACATAGTCTGGTGACCCATAGGTTTGTTAACTTAACCTAACAGCCAAACTATGTTCGTGGCTTCGATTTTCGCCTAAAACAAAAATTTGTGTCATATGCACAAACATTTCTTTTATGTTGAAATATAATTTTATACATTTACATATAGTTAATCATTTCTACATGTACCTCAAATGTATATATGTATGTACATTATTAATTGTCTGGTACAATACCACATGCTGACTTGTTTAGGCCAGATCAGATAACCGTGTATCAGTTGTCTTAGGATCACTATCAATATCCAATAATCAAAATTATTAATATTCACATCGCCCTCACATTTATATTAAAAAAATCACGTATTTCATATCAAAATCTATAATAAAATAGATATTAGTTACCAGATTACTTTTATGGGTCTTAAGAAATATTTATACTCAAAGAAAACATTAATCCTTTAAGACAGTAAAAAAGCAGCAACTAAAATTAATTAAGCCAGACTTGGCTGTGTGTGGTATTCTTTCGCCCGCCTTTTGTTCGCAAAAACTGAAATAGAGCGAATAAGCGAAAATGTGGTTTTGGCGGGAAATAAAATTTAAATGTTTATTTTTACTAATGGAACATGAACACTGCGCACTCGACTTACGCCGCCATGTTTTTACGTTCCGTTATGCTAAGCTGCTTATTTATCTATGCAAATCAAAATTATAATTATCTGAATGAACATAATGTTATTAATATATAATATATAAGTCTTGTTTATTGATTCGGCGGAATTTATGCACTCGACCAACAAGGCAGAAATAAGAAAGTATTGAAACAATTTTTGATAATGACTATTTTTGCTGAAAAATCTTCGCACAAAAGTATAAAATCCTTTATTTCAACATAGTAACCTTATCTGTCCTTAAGCGTCATTTATCGCTGGAGGTTTTGGTGGACCACCAGGAGCACATAAGTCTGAGAAGGGTTCACTTTGAAGTTAGACGTATAGACCCCTGAGACGGGGGCTAGAAGTCGTTAATAAAGGTTTCAGGTAAGGTTACTTTTTAGACTAACTTTTCTAGGTTTAATTCGAAAAATAATGTTTTAATGGCTCACTATAAATATATGTTATTCCAGATGTATCGATGGCCTACTATTGTACATCGTATGTATTTTTTTTAATATGTTTAGCCTAGCAAATAGGCAGACGGTATTTATTGTCTGCCACGACTTTACATATATACACAATTAAAAAGCACTAATTTAACGCAATATTCTTTTGAAAATAGTTCCTGTACATCGATAAAAGAAGCTAGTATATACATATATTATTTTTAATTTCGAGGACATTTTCAAATACGACAACATGATCAATCACAAGATCAGATCATTCCAAACTTGGCGACCATGAAATATGGTAATCAGTCTGTAAAACATATATGTGTATTATACACATAAATATATATATTTTTTAAGTGAGGCGATTTTTTAATAAATGCAGGAAACTGTTTATTAAACTAATTTATTAATAAACACTAGTACAAATAAATACACAGAGATATTAAGAGTACATTAACAGATAGTTTGGCGCATTTTCGTTTTCATACAGATTAAACAAACACGTGGGATTCTTTCAAATTGACCAACACAGCAGATTTTCATCGTACTTAAAGTAAAATTTTATCTTTCGTCTGTAAGGGTCCGGTCTTGTCTGTAGACAACTATCACGACAATATGTATTTATATGTATTTACTAAACGGGAGTATAAAAAATAATGAAAATATTAAGTGCTAGTTACACTAACTTGAAAAGGGTTAGACTTTTAGTCCGACATACGGTCCCAAAGGAGGCGGGGCTTATGACTTATCATTAATTTCCAGTGACGAAGGTCTCATGTCAATGTCTTAAGTACATTAAAATGCTTCCAGCATTCCTCTTAACATATTTTGTATATAAAAGCGAATAACAAAAACTATGATTATACTTACGTCAGATCTTTTACGAAATACGAACGTAGAATAGCATATATTTCCTATCTCATAGTCTTATAGATCTGACCTTCTTCATTTACATTCATCATAAAAAATAGAATCGAAATAGTAATACTTTAAAGTTTAAAAATTTATCGATAATATAAAGTCAAAGTTAAAATCACGGCATCACATTTATGTACATTCAGAACCCCTTATTGTTAAGGATATTTTTGTAAATTAAAAATATTTCTACAAATATTGTTCCATTACTATGTATTAAGAACAAACATAAATAATAATAGATAAATAAGGAATAATAGACATATCGTAGCTCAACCAGCAAAGCGCGTATTACGCTATGTTTAAAAACAACCACATATTTTGTTAGTGATGTGTTAAAATTTAAAATAATACCAAATCTTTAAAGAGAATCAGTCCCCGAGGTTTGCTCTGACATTAGTCACGCGTTAATCATTTATCTACGATTTGGGTGCACTGCGCAGGTACAAGAAAACAGGACATTAAATGATTTAAAATAGAAAACTATAAAATAAAATTAAAATATACATTTAATCCTAACTTGCCTGGAGTACTCTGACATGTAGTGGATTATAATTAAAAAACCAACTGTGTACCAAAATAAAGTTATGGTTAAAATGAAAGTATCAAAATAAGTAAAATTTCTCAACAAATATCTACCATAGAGGCCATGCTGTTATTATTTAGACGTAAACAGAATGACAAATGAAAGAATCAGAACAAAAGAGGTATACTATCCGAGTGATAATGGATATAGGTGCCGAGGAAGACCAAAACTTCACCTATCTTGACTAACTAGGTCAGACACTGGTTCATAGGTTAAACAGAAGTCTCTGAACACCGCGTGTGTGTATAAATGAAGTCATAACTGTATAAAAACCACTCAGATCTGTAAATTATATCGATAGTTAGCACTCAGTGCTCTCAGCCTACCCAGTAAAGGACCTGGTCCGATGATACAGTACCGTGACATCACACCCGTAATCCCCGAAGCGATAGGCAGAGGAGTGTAGTACACCCCCACGTTTCACCAGTTACGTTTAAGTACCATGAAATAGGTGGTGAGCCTATTGCCATACACCAGGCACAGATCCAGACTCCAATATTAAAAAATAATATTTCTCATAAATTATATATAAACTGTTCAAACTTTCCGAGCACATTTATAAGTATATTGTCATCACAATGTCCTTCGCCGAGCGCACGAGATGTTTGCTTTGACGTTAGTCATTAGTCAGGCATTAAGTGTCTAACGGATTGATTGTGTTTACTTGACGATATCCGAGCATTATCTTGAACACGTTGAACGTAAACTGGTGTTTTACGATGTGGTGAGGAACAGTGGTTAGAATTTAAAATACCTATTTTGTTATTAGAGTACCAGTGTTATCAAATGTGATTGAAATCTGATTTAATTTATCACAGTGCGTGTCTAAGTGTGCTTGTTTCTGATAAATTGTGATTATCGTATCGCCAAGCGTAATAATTTCATTTTAAAAATATTTTACTCCGTCCTTTTTTATAACCGTTTTAGTGCGAGTTTTTTAGTAACATATAGCAGTGTATTTTTTGAGAATTTTAACAAAAGGAATACACGTGAATTTATTTGCAAAATAATTTATACAGTATTTTTTTTAATCTCGTTTTCGCTGCCATTACTCTAAATATACATATTTTTTGAAGTATCACCTTATTACATGGAACTTATAATTTAACTGGTGAAAGGTGGGAGTACTGTACGCCTCTGCCTACCCCTTTGGGACAATGGCGTTATGTTGTCTATACTAATGTAATAAACGAGATAGGAATAATCTTCAAAACCATTTATCTGATTAAAAAAAAAATTCTAAAAGTGAAATGCCACGTTCTCAGGGAGTTACATAGGCTTTATATTTTTTTTTTTTTTAAATAGGGATCCCTACTGAAACTCCAATAATTTAATTCAATGTGTAAATAACTGACCTACAAAATTCCTTAGATCGCGTGCGCTGCTAAAACTATCGATGGTAGATCAAAATAATGTACTACGAAATGGTATATTTTAAAAACAACTACAAAAAGTCAGCGTAGGTATATATCTATGTTTTAAGGATAACCCACAGTAACCATTTTAATCTTTTATGTATTACGAAATGGGCTATTTCCGAGGCTATTTTAAACAGTAGTATATTATTCTTTATCAAATTAAATACATTTAATAGGTTGCACATTTAAAATCTTAGGTATTGTCGCAAAATTAACACTGAACCGCGCAAAGCAATGGAACCGCTGGTCTCATACATGACGGGAATTCCTTGATGGTAGGTGATACAAAGATCACCGGGTCAGCTGTGTTGGATGTATTTATAATCAGCCTGTCTGTGTATTCCATTATGACTGGGAAAAAATGATCTGTCACACTTTCTCTCCATCAGTCAGGGCTGACTGAGACAGAATGCCATGCATTAAGTGCGACCTTGAACCCCTTGGTTTGGGGCATTATATAATAATAAAAGGAAAACATTCCGAAAGTTCAAACGCAGTATTTTTTACATACAAGACGACTTTGTGTATTTTTGATCTAGACGTGTAGGTAAAAATTATCCGAAATCAACTATCTGAGAACTAGCATATTAAAAGCGCGTCCAATGTTAATGAGATTATCCATTAATCCAATGTGTCTATAAATAACGAGGAAAATTTAAACTACCGACTGCGTTATTGGCATATGGTTGAAAACGCCATTGTTGAGCAAGAGGTCCCAGTTTGGATCTCCGGGTCGAGAGAATAATTATTGGGTTTTTCTAACTTGAAATTCCTGATTCAGAAATGAATATGTTTCCGAACGTTAAAGTGGGAATACCACTCTTCACTGTCTACCAGTTCGGGTAAATACAGACGTGATGTTTGGGAAATATAAATGATGCATTAATTATTTATCTCTCAATATGCTCATTACGGGATGCATATGACACATTAAGGAAATCATACATATGAATACAGAATTATTAAACAAGCACGTCCAATGATAGCTCTCTCATAAAAGATTAAAACATAACCGTCCATATTATCTCAGCAAACATGCGATTCCGACTAAAACTCGATATTCAGTGCAAAACAAAACATAATTGACGGTTGGACAGGAACCATTGTTATTATCGCGCCGTCACGTAAGTTTCCTCACGAGATTGGCAGTGATTACTGAGGGTCAAATATATTTACCTACACACCTGTTAGATTTCTTTAATAACCATTTTTTTATATAATTTTTTTTTAACTCACGAAGGAAGTTTATAAGAAAGTATACACAAATTCAACTGTAAATTTATTGTATTAAAAAGATAAGTAAATGTTAGAAGATCTAAATGTTGAAAAAAGGCAGTATTTGTACGTTGCTTCGAGCAGGTAAGTGAATTTATCATTTGGTATTTTCTAATTAAAAAGTTAGCATGATAAATTTTAGAGTTCGTAAAAAAATTTAGAAACAATACAGTTAATTTTAGAGTCCGTATCGATCATTTTAGAGGAAGAAAAGTAAACTCTAAAGACTGTACAGTAAATTTTAGAGACAGTAGAGTAAATTATAGAGACAGTATAGGAAATTTTAGAGACTACAGTAAAATTTAGAGACTGTACAATACATTTTAGAGGCAGTACAATAAAGTCTAAAGTCGGTTCGTAGAACTTAAAATTATTAACGTTTTTAAACACAAAAAACCAACCGTGTTGAAGGTTAAATTTAAAACATTTTCTAAAACGTAACCCAGCAATGCAAGTAGGCTAATGTTGCATTCCTCTAATTATAGTAATTAAGGAACTGTGCGAGCCTCATGTGCGGTGCCATTACATCCTCTTAAATTATAGCCAGCCAGCTTAAAAGCGCTGCTATTTTTTAGTTATTTTAAATGATACTAAAATTTGAGCGCTGCAGCCGTTATACTCCTAATCTGGTATTTCAATTTAATTTAGAAATAATACTAATTAGAAATAATACTAAATTAGAAATAATATTAATAATCGACCTATTTATCATTCCACTGTTGAAATATGGGTTAATTATTCAATAAATAATTAATTGTAATCTAATTTATTAATTTGAATTAAAATAAACTGCGCTAGACTCTTCTCTAAAGTTTATGTCCATATACTCGTATGAAAAAAGAAAATTTCTTTATAATTTTTTACAGTCGGTCTATAATATGCCTGTCATATTGTGTTTTAATTCTGTACATATAAATCTAAGACCGAGACCTCAATATGTTTTAAGCAATTATTATGAATTATAAAAACCGGCAAACTACCATTTTTTTTATATGAGATAGTCCAAGGTTTCACCCCAAAAACGCCTGATAGAAACCGAACAAGTTCCCTAAAGAGAACTAAGCACGCCTACAAAAGCGTACTTCACCCTTGCATTGAAGGTTCCCAGATTGTAGTCATCTGAGAACAGTCACTTCGCACATGTCTTTGTTACTTTTTCTCTACCTAATGTAATAAATAAATAATAATGATAATAAATATCTTGAGACATCTCCACGCACGGTCATCTAATCCTAAAGAAAGCATCGAGAGGGCTTGTGCTATGATAACCAGACGGTTGATAGATTATATGTATAAATATACATGCATACTTATAAAGATATTTTTGCGACAATGATAAACAATGTTTTTCTCCTGCTTCCAGATATAGAGCGTGGTATCCCGGAGGAACCAGAGCATCTTGAGCCGCTGCTCACAGCTAATGGTCAGAATGGAGACCTTAGACCCTCCAGACCTCCTAGGCCTCAACACTTGCATTTCGACGGTAATATAATAAGGTAAGACTGAAATTATTCCTTTTTTTAAACAGTACTAAATGACCATCCACCCTATGGTGATGGCAAATTACCATCCACCCTACAGTGGTGACAAATGACCTACACAAACCATAGACCTCTATAGCTAATAAAAAGAGAAATTTACAAAAACAAAAATGTTTGCTATGTCAGATGGTACAAGTTACTGATGGTCCAATCCTACTGACATCTTCGTCATATCCACCGGGTTTTGTAGTTCTACTATTGGACAGGGATCTCCTCTCAGAAAATGCCGGCCAGGGCTTAAATATCAGTTTCTAACGGTGATTTAAAACATCGTAAGGAAACCTGTACATCTTGGGGTTTACAAAAAAAATTCTAAGGAATTCAAAATTTGCCAAATCACATTTTCTCAGCGTGGCAGACAATGAACTTAACCTTTTTATTATGAGAGGAGATCCGTGACCCAACAGTGGAATGACAAAAAGGGCCGGAAGGAAGAAAGATTCAAGACTAACACAGCAAAGTGAAAGACTAGATTCAAAAACACTTGACCGTTACAACGTTCCTTCGCAGCAAAGACCAGTAGAACAGGTAGTTTTAAATAGACAATTATGACTTATTTTATGATTAGTCACTTTGAGACGCGCAGTCACAGTACAATAAGATGTGGTCGTAAACTAAAACCTTGAATGCACATAATAACCAGCAATTTTATCAACAATACAGTTAATTACATACATACATATTATATACTAACAGGTCTCGCTCCGCAATGCGCCATTTGAAATGTTATTTTATATGTACGATCCAGGGTATACTTTAAATCCTGGATTGGAGAATCCAGAGGTCATTTTATCCTGCATGATAGCCAAAATTAGATCTCGCAACGAGTCAATAAACTTCCCTACAAACGTACGTTCGCATGCAATTTATTCGCCAACTTGTTGCGTTATATCCACTAAAAGTTGTAGACGATAACAAGCATACCTTTATACGTACATACATATTGTCATGTCTTTTTCCATAGGGGTAGGCAGGAATTAAAATTGCCACTTGGACAGTCTCGGCAAACTTCTTTCGCCATCTCTAATTTCATTAAAGTCGTCATACATACCTTTACGTTTTTCAATTTTAAAAATAATGAAATCAGAAAGAGTTAATATACATTTTCTTATTGGTATTATTTTAATTAAATGACGTGACAGGTATATTCCTATATTTATAAAAACTTTAATTTACCCAACTATATCATTGTAACAGATATACGATTCAAAACCTATTCAAAATGTTTTAAATAGGCCCAATAACTTTTTTCTAACGTACCATTCCAGATCTTAAGACCCGCGGTTCCTTATAAGGATATAATAAAAAACGAAATAAAACTGATTCATGTACTCCGACTAGAAGCCGGATGTGACAAGTCGAGGACAAGGCGCGATGGAGCTTATTAGGGGAAGCCTAAGTCCAGCTGTGAACTGAAATAATCCGATAATGATGAAGCATCATCTTCATCCTCATATTCTAGCTGCTAGCGAAAAGTTTTAGCTATTTTCTCTTTACACAGGACCAAATGAAAATACATATCTTACCGATAAACTAAAAGTTAACCATCACGGACATTTTCCGGCTGATACTTAATTGTAGGAAAACAATTTTTTTTAGAAAACCACATTCAAGCCATACCCACCTCCAAAAGCTACAATTGGAGACACCGTCCACCATATCCACACCAGACACAACGCCCCTGCACGAGACAGTCGAAGGCCTTCCGAAGAAATGGCGGAGAAGTGACCGAAGACTCAGAAGACTCAATACCGAGCTCCTAGAAGCCATCGAGACTCATGACGTTGAAGAAGTTGAAAGGTAAATATGTCTATATATGTTCGTGGATGATCTGCAAGATAATTTTAAAAGAAGACCTGTTTTGATTCAAAAGATAACTATATTTCAGGCTGCTGAAAGCAGGTGCTAACCCAAATGCAACATGCCGCCTGGATCTGGTCTCAGCGTGCCACATAGCAGCCCTTGCAGGAGGAGACTCGCTCTCCTTACTTCTCAAGTTTGGAGCAGAGAAACACAGGCTGGACAGGCTGGGAAGAACGCCTTTACATCTCGCCGCGTTCGCCGGCAATGCACGACAAATGGCTATATTGCTGGAATTCCCGGAAGGTGAGTAAAATTTATATATTAAATGTTAGAGGTAATGTAGTAATTAAACAGGAAAATCATAAGATTATATGCCTGTTAAAGTCACGTATACTTTTTCCGGCTGGCAACGAGTCTACCGGAACATTACTACTATCAGTAGACGCTGATGAAAATAAACCTCGCAGAGGTCTAGCTAGACCTCTAGTCGAAATATTCTGAAAGACGAACCATAAAATACACAGATACATAATTTAATTTTAAATGTGAATACGAAATGCTTAGTAGTATAAATGAGAGACCTAGGAAAATATATTTACATATACATATGTAAAGATCTTTATACCGAATAGATATGAAGTATTTATCAAATAAATCCTTGCTGTTAGTTACATATACTTGTATCCATATACGAATACATGGTGTATTCATTAAGATGAAAAATGGAGATTTTCTCAAAAATTACATTGCACTGCTTCTGTATTAGACTTTCTGAACGAAAATCTAAAAATATATTAGATACTATTAATCGGTGATTTAAGAATTACGATAAAATTTTTGATAAAACTGTCATATATTTACTACTTATCTAGTCACACTATCATTTTAGGCATGAAATAAGAATTTTGCGATAAAAATTCGCGAAACGAATGTTCGACGTTGGATAGTAGTCAGGTCAGTTTACGTGACAAAGTTTAAACTGTCAATTTGATTCACCGAATCGAGTCGCTTGACCTTCGTATGTATGAATCATTTCAAGGATATGTACAAGCAATGATTCATTATATTCTTTATTCTTATCCTTATTCTATTTCACTTAGCATATCTTTGCGAATACTCAACTCAGCAAAACATTGCTATTCGTGCTCCGTAAAACACTGTTAATAATTATGCTCATTGTTGTGTCCATTAAATGGAGACC
This sequence comes from Croniades pieria auraria, assembly GCA_018248815.1. Taxonomy (NCBI): domain Eukaryota; kingdom Metazoa; phylum Arthropoda; class Insecta; order Lepidoptera; family Hesperiidae; genus Croniades; species Croniades pieria. Next base: position 13,730 of record DWJK01000370.1, read on the forward strand.
ATTGCGAAATGGGTTTTGAATAGATCAAAAAGTTTCCGACTGCCTCGTTGGTCTAGTGGTTGCAAGCGCGACTGCCAATCGGGAGGTCCTGGGTTCAAATCCCGGGTTGGGTACTATTGGATATTTCTGATTTAGAATCTCTAGTAGTGATTCGGAGTCTGGATCCGCGCCCGGTGTATGGCAATAGGCTCACCACCTATTCCATGGGATTTAAACGTAACTGGTGAAACGTGGGAGAGTACTACACTCCTCTGCCTACCCCTTCGGGGATTACAGGCGTGACATTACGTCAAAAAGTTTACTTGTTCCGATTCGTTGCGTGTCCATGACTTGCTTTCAATGTTTCTGCTAACATACTGTTTGCATTATTGTACTGGCTTACAGAACTAATAATAAGAGAACTAAACGTATTTTCTCTCAACATTTTTTCTCTTATTTTTCAAGGCTAGTGTTTTTTTTCACTACTAGTATAGTTCTCATTTTTATAGCGTTCAATACAAATCCTGGATTACACGTTTCTAAGAATCCCACGTTCCTAAATAAATTGACTTCTAAAGTATGGTCCTAACATTTTTATATATATATATAAAAGCTATGGCGGTGTACCCACGTCCATTTTTTCAAGCTTCATAGTGAGAACAATATGAATAATAAAATGTCCAACAAAAGCAAAACTTACGAATTGGAATGTTATAATCATTTAATAGAACAGATGCTATCAGAATAATTCGTATGTAAAATATTTTCAAACTGCTCATGAAGAAAATGTCTGTTAAATAATAGCTATAAATCATGTTACATACAGAAGTTAAAAAATTTAGTTCCGCCTCATCACAACAATCAGATGGAATTCATGATCTGGTGCGACCACTGCTTCCGTTTTCTTGGAGACCAGTCTTAACACCATCAGCTCGTCTGTGACATCCTGAAATTAAAATAAAATCCATAGAATCTATTACTTTAATACAGTAGTTAAAGTCTTATCATAACTATTAAAATTTTAATTTAATTTAAGTCTAAGGGAAAAATGTAAATATTACAGCTGTGCCCCAACGCCACATTTCATCATCATCGTCATCATCATAAACATCGTTCACATCATCAAATAATCTCAATCGACCACTGAACATATACTTTCGCTAATGAGCGCCATCGCGCCCTCTCCTTTCCCTATCTAAATATTACCTACAATTGGTGTTCGGTTTCAGTTGTGGGAGCTAAGCATTTTATAACCTACCCGGTATATATTTCTTCAATAGTATATAACAATCATTATTTGGATAGCATTAGCAGTTAATTTTTCCTTTCCATACAATCCCAGATCATATTTGTTATCATGTTAAGATTTTTGATTAGTTTACTTATCAATTATAGTACACCCCTAGCCCTACTAATAATTTACATCTCTTCTATCTGTCGGTTGCCTGGAAAAGATAGCTCTGATAGCGATGAGGGCGCCTTTTGTATGCCTAGCGTTTAGAAGCAATTGTGTTCATACATGTTATTTTGTTTACTGATGTACAAATAAGAGTGTACATAAATAAATAAATAACAATATCTGTCGCTAAACAGCAGTACCAGTAGTTTTATCAGTTTATAGAGATTTCAAATGTCCAGTAAATGTGAACTTTGCGAATATGCTATGAAAGACTATGGATACAGAAATATGTCGAAATACAGATACTTCTGTCGATGCTACCAAAGATTGAACAGAAAACATTACTATTTCTTTAAGTGCATTGGAAGCATGGTGTGACAGGTTCCGCATGTGCGTAGAATATGTGGCTGCTGTCAAGCTGTCCAAGGTTGTCGTTTCAGGAAAACCTAGGCACAATAATAATAAAACAATAAGTGCGGTAAATGGTACGATAAAATGAATTTACGATAATTAATATTCATAGAAATAAATTCCATAATTTGTCTAGTCAATATTGTCTGGTCTAGCTAGTTATTTCCATTATCGGCTACAGTCTCAACCAAAGAACGACCTTTGATATTCATTAATATAGATTCCATAATCTGGCTAGTCAGTATTGTCTGGGTAGATGGAACTAGCTATAGCCACAGTAGGACTGATGAGACCTCCAAAATCAAATAAAAGTTACTTTATGTTTCAACTTCGTCGCAATTGGCCATGGTCACTATTAATCCCAATCTCCATACAATCAAAATATCTTACCTTCACAATTAACAATAATCGTGCCAACAACATTTCCATTTTCGTTAATCCTGGTCATTGTGTTCGTGGCTCCGGGGCCCTGTAAAATTCAAATTCTTGAAAACCTTTTATATGAACAATCATTTCGCGATATTACACATATGTGAACCAAAGGCTTAAGTAGATCTTCATAATGTTGACAAAGAGCTCGCAGTATCATCATAGAATGGATGGTAACTATCGTCGATCATCAATAGGATCGGATCATCAAGTGACTTTATTCGCTTTGCTTTTACGAAATGCCTGAATTGGGATTTCAAAATAACTAAATCTCGTTTCAATTTTATTATTTATTCGGACACACTAAAGTTTTTACACTACATAAAACGACAAAGGATACTGCCGCACAATATACAATCTCCAAGAATCGACAGCTTTCAATATTAAGAAGCCCTAAAAAAACACCACGAAAGCCTTAAATTTTGATCGTCTCTAACCATAAAATTCAGAGCAATCTCCATGCTCCAGCTATAAAAAGCCTTGGCTGTTTTAACAAAAAATCCTAACTTTATTATATGACCTAAAACACTCTTAGCTTCGACGAACTCTTGACTTTATTTTTCATAAAGAAATCTCTTTACGTCAAAATCAAGGCAGACGAATTTCGTTCGCGACCAGTAAGATTTATTGGAACTTTTTTATAGGTTTTGTATCCAATTTCGTGATCGCACACTTCTTACAACAGTTATAACGATACAGTATTTTTTGTTCATCCTTTGCAACACTTTTTGTAATAAATTTACTTTATGCATTAGTATTTATTTATTTTTATTTTGTGTGTGTTTATACATACCTACTTATGTTATATATTGTTACATGAATTTACTATAGAACATTATATTCTTTTGATATTTGATATTATACATTGTTTCATTAGCACACATTAAAATTTCTTAAATTATTCAACTCTTCCTTTGCGAGTTCGCCGGAAGAAATTCATCTATAGAACTAGCTGTGCTCGCGACTTCGTACGCGTAAATTTAATAAGTTTTAAAAAAATAAATTGAAATAATTTCTTTATTTGTTAACCGATTTAAATGAAAAAAAACACTAAATGTTAATTGAAGCCCATCACAATGTAACCCTTCAAATCGAATAAGCCGTTTCTGAGATTAGCGTCTGCAAACATGCAAACATACAGACAAACAAACAAAATGAAATAACTTTGTTTTGAGTTCTCTTGCGTATATAAAGGCACCCCATTATGAATTTTTAAATGTATTTGCCATGTTCAGTCAGCGATCAGTTACAGTTTTATTATTAGTATAGATAATACATTGATCTGTTGGTGTAAATTTTTTAATGGTTTTTCAAAGAATCCTATCCTCTAGCCTCAAAACCTCTGAAATCGTATAAAAAGTAAATGGTAATTACTAATATGACTATCGTGTAAACTATTTAATGGCTCATTTCAAATCCAGATATCCAGAACCGCATCGACAGCGACAGTATGTCTTCGGACGCGGAAGAAGACGTGCGGAAGATGTGTTCACACGTCAAAGAAATGGTGAACGTACAGTGTGACCTGGGGGAAGTCAAGATGCTGCTCCCCAAGACCTGGAAAGACAATATTGATCATAACTGCAGGGATATTAAAGGCAGCGTAAGTTTCATCAAATAGTTAACCATCATACTTTTAGCCGTAGGGCAACATTGGTTACGGACGCATTTTACGTCTCGCTGCCGAGCATTACACTTCTGCAACTGCAGGAGGCCTGGAGCTAGCACCTCCATAGCGCTTCAGCTAATTGGCGGCGATACGAATTAGATGGTACCTCATGTATTTGATGTTATTGACACCTTTTAAGGTGACTCAATGACATCAAAGTTTCATAACCCGACAAAGTTTGACGATGTTTACTTAAAGTACCAACCGAGGCCTACTGATTAATATGTCTTCTAAAGAACAAAAACATTCATGAAAATTTAATAAAAACAACAGAGTTCCTTTTGTAACTTCCAAAATTTCGACATGTCTTCTTAGGAACAATTCAATTCAGATTTCGATTGTGACTATTGCTCATAATATCAAACCCCATTTGCATTTCAATATAGCCAAGTGGTCAAGAATTCAGCCTCTCACTACAGGGGTGCTGGGTTCAAATCCATGGCGCGCACCTCTTTACAAAAAGTGCGTTTTAAATTTAAATATCACTTGCTAACGGTGAAGGAAAAACATCGTGAGGAGACCTGCACACCTTAGAATTCATTAAAAAAAATCTAAGTTGTGTGAAGACTGCCAACCCGCACTTGGCCAGTATGGCAGACTATGGCCTTAACCCTCTCAATATGAGAAGAGACCCATATTCCAACAGTGGAATGACAAATGGATCCATTTTTTTTTTTGCATTCCAAATATTACGTAGAAATTTAATTCGTCTTTTCTTTTTGTGCTGTTGTTAATAAAATCACTATTATCAAATTGAAATATTTCATGTTTCCTATTTAAAGCTGCCTCTCCTGAAACCCGGCTGGACTCCGCTGCACGTGGCAACATCATGCGCGAGACGTCACTGCACCCGCCTTCTGCTAGCCGCTGGCGCTGATCCCAACATCTGTGACGTCACTGGGAGAACAGCTCTCGATGTCACTGGTTCCGCACATTATTATAATAAGGACATCGACTCTACAAAGTAAGAATTTAGTATTCAGAGTGTACTATCATCATCATCATCAGCCCGTCATCGTCCGCTCTCCAACAGCACGCCATTGAGCTCGATCTTCAGCTCTTCGCATCCAACCACCGCTAGCCATTTTGCATGTATCATCACCCCTAACCCTTTATTGTTCCATTATTTGGTTACGTATCTCCTCTCAGATCGAGAAGAGATTCATACTCTTCCCGAGATATATTTTTCTGTAATTCCTTCTAAATGCGCTGTTGTCAATGTTTATGCCATAAAATTACATAGTTTATGCTTACGTCACTCGTTGCCACACCTGTACGTACAATAAAGGAATAGTAAATCGATTGTACTGTCTTCTCACTCTAACATTATTCTCTCTGGTGACGAAAAACAATTTTTGAAATGGTTCGTTTAAGATTTGCAATAGATATATACGTTTGCTAATATGTTATTGTAAGCGAATTGTTTCACATCAAATCAATAATAACTAAATTCGATCCAAAAGTAAATTTAAATAAATTGTCTCTGACTAAACGTTATTTAATGTAATCATTTGGATTTATAGTAATTTCCAATTGTTTATGCTAATGATGTCGGTTTTATAAAAAAATCCAAAAATAGGCCGCGCGTAATTTGATAGTTTATGTAAAATAAAATATCCACCTTTCCCGCCATTTTCATTGTCAACACGTTTATATTTTGTTATGATACTATTCACCTATTATTAAAGGATAAAACCATCATTAAAGAAAACGATTTGAAAAATAATTTATGGTGAATTTGTCAAAACAATTGTGTATAAATACTCCTTTAGACCCGTATACACTGGCCAATATTTTATTGAACTACACGTAAATAAATCCGGTGTTCAATTTGTGACGTCATAGGATAGTCGCATTTGACATTCGAGATATAAAGTAAATTAAGGCCTCTTGAAATAAAAGAATTCATGCGAAGATATGTAACAACTTTCATCCCGAAGATAATAATTTTCAAAATAATAACACTTTTTATACGAAAAGCATATAAATTCCAATATTTAGGTCAACGTTAACTTTTTGGCCTAATTTTCCGAGTGTTACAAAAACAAACAATAATTCCTCGGTAAGCGGTTGCCAAATTAAAGATGGCCAGATTTCCCTGGAGAGGTAAAACTAAACGAAATCTGCGCATCCTAATCTTGCTCCGGCTCGTTTATCATTTCTGTCTTTCCGTTATCTGACGGGCTTAGCCTCACTTCTATTCATAATTGTATACATAAATGAAGATGTACCAAGTTTTGTTCCCGAAGATTGAAAATGCAGTTCAAAATCAAAGAGCATTAAATGAGTAACAACAGTGTTACCTTCAGTTTAAATTATCAATAGATTATCTGTGCAGAATATTAGTGCCAATTCATTTTGAATTTTAAAATTGGAACATATAAGACAAACTAACTTGTAACATAAAAATATAAGAATTTAAGCACAGGTGAACCCAGTTCTAATATAGAAATATAAGTAGGTAGGAGCTTTTAATTTAGAACACGTTAAGTGAATCGAGTCCGTACGTAAAAAATATAGGAATTTTAAATTTGGTACAACAAATTTAAAATTCTTATATTTTTATGTTTCACATTTTTTTAAATGTACTAAAAATTTTCGGTAGTCTTGTACTATTTAAAATAAATTTCTATTATTATTTTTGCTAATATCTACTAATTATTTCCTATTTTTTTAATAATATTTTTTATGAATATATGTTTTGAATTGGAAAAAAAGTTCGGACATAAGGAATATGGTAATTTTAAAATTGGAACACAAAGTAAATTTTGGAGATCGAACATTAAAACTATGGTAAGCAGACATACTAAGACCCGTACCTTACGACCTTGGTCCTCAAGATTAGAAATATACCTATCCCTGAAATCTAATAATTTTATTTTGTTAGGTATACACGTATACAGATCACAATTCTGACAATTGCTGCTTCCAGAACATAAAACGAACCATAATAAATGAGCCATTAAGTTATCGACAATATTCCACATAAAATATCGTGAAACATACTAAAATTGTACAGTTGCGTCGAAAACAAAATATTACGTCCTATATCGTATATATGTGGCACATAAATCAATGTTTTTATTGGATGTTATTTGTCGGAAACCAACGGAGTCTTTCTTCGATAAATTTTTACCTCTCTCGCCATCAATTGTGTTGAGAGAATGACATTTGTAGAAAGATTTCAAATCTCTAAGAAGATTTCTAATAATATTGAGGGTAGAAACGCACAATGGTAAACATATTTTTAGAATAGCTATGTATGTCAAATAAGTGAGGTTTTAAACAGTTATATAAATGTAAAGAAAGGTCCAAATTAATTCACCTCCAAAGCCCATAACGCGGTGGCCTCTTCTCGAATCTTGCACACGTCCATAGACGACGGTGACCACTTACCATGAATTAGCCTATCTGTCTATTTGCTAACAGGCTCAACTGGCTGTTTGCGACATTAACTATTATCATCGTCATCAGCATGCTCCCGTCCACTGCTGGACATAGGCCTCTCCAACAGCACGCCACTGAGCTCAATCTTTAGCTCGTCGCATCCAACCGCTGCCAGCCACTTTGCGTATATCGTCACTCCACTTAGCTGGAGGGCGTCCTACGCTCCGTTCGCCAAGACGCGGTCTCCACTCCACATTAACTATACGTACATAAAAAAATTATATTTGAGCTGACAGTTATCGTTTATTAAAAATAAACTTTTTTTTTTATTAACAAATAATTCATATACTGTTTCATCCAGGCATAGCAATGAATATATACCTCCACAACACAAAATAATTATCCAGGGCGGCAATCGAAGTTACGACCTACGCGCCAGCAGCAGGATCTGTAACCAGTGAATTTCCTAAAAAAATAATCATGTCATTCGCCCAAGACACAGTCATTAGGTACATAATAGATTAACTTATGTACAGGGAACGACTAATATTCTAAATAATAATAAAAATAAACTATATTTATAAAATAAAACCTTATCTAAAATGTCCTTGTAGGGCATGGTTTCCAAAACACTGGCAGCATTACCCCATAATTCATTAGGTTAAATAGTGATGGTTATTTTACTAAAATAATCATAACATTACTGTAACGTTACCGTCCGAATAAAAACTAGGTATACCGATTTTTCAAGTAAACAGCAATGCTGACCACCTGATAAAATTGTTTTTCCGACCAAATCTGATATCCGGTTCGGTCTGAAACTCGTCTTTATCTGTCTCTTAACATAAATGTCTTAATTGTACGTCCAATCTTTTTATTAGTTTTGCAGAAGTAATCAAAATGTTGGTAGCGGCTGGTGGGATGCACAACTCCATGACACGTGATGGCATCAACAACATAGACACGCCGATCCACACAGCTGTGGAGCTCGAGAGCATCGATGCAATAAAAGAATTGCTGAACGCTGACGTGTCCATAGCTTGTCTAAACGCTGCAGGACTGACGCCACTGCATGTTTGCGTGAAGAAGGAACTGGAAGAACATTTAGCGGTATGAACGTTTACTTGATATCACGCAATATATGACCATTAGGCGATTTCCAGACAGTGACACGCACCACCTCTGAAAGCAGTTGCCGCAAAGCGAATTTTGTAGCTGTGAACCGCGCAAAGTAGCAGTCTCCTTGCGGATCAATTTCAATAATTCCAGTCACAGCTATTTGGCCTTACCGCTACACCGCATCTTCTCAATATTTGAAAGATCGCATAGCATAAAATTAACGGCTAAAAAATGTTACTAGACGCTTATATTTTTAATCAATGGTGTAAAATATACTCTGATACCACCTCTCTGTGTGATAAATGTTAACGCATAGAGTGCTGTACTAACCTAGTTCTAGTGACTCCATACGTTTTAGGGAACGTTATGAAAAAATTTGAACCACACAAAATTATCTCAATAAGAAATTAGAGTAGAGAAATCTAGAGAGAGTGATATTTACAATTAGAGAGAGTGATATTTTATTCTATAAACACGAATAATATTGTAAGCGTGAAGATGCGTGCCACGAGCCGATACACCCTAAGAACACGTCTAAAATCGAAACCGCTATTGTTGCTTAAAACCTGCTTAAACGAAATAACTATTTCAGATACTAGCGAACCACGCATATAAAGACGCAGATCCAATGTCTGCCACTGTTGACGTGAAAGATGTGGATGGTCACACTGTATTGCAAGCTGCAGTGGAAGCAGCGTGGGTACCCGGTGTATGTATAGCCTTAGAATGTGGCGCTAACGTGACATTGAAGGTAAATTAGCAGCTCTTTTACATTTATGGAAACAATCTAGTAATGAAAATATATTTGTGCATTATACATACATATCATTGGTAACAAAAATTGACAAATTGTTTCTTCTTATTAATAATTTAATTTTTTAATCGACCCATTAACATTCCACTGTTGGAATATGAGTCTCCTCCCATATTAAGAGGGTTAAGGCCGTAGTCCTCCACGCTGGCCAAGTGCGGGTTGGCGGACTTCACACACC
>DWJK01000371.1:0-23113 GCA_018248815.1 Croniades pieria auraria
CGAGGGGGTGCTAGTTATTCTAGATTGAATACTTGTATATACTGCTCTCCAGTTCGAGAACGCCCCTCCCCAGCCACCCCCCCCCCCCCCCTTCCCTCCCCCCCCCCCCCCCCCCCCCCCCCTCACGCACCGTCTCGTCCCGCCAGTCGCACGCGCGCGGCGCTGGCACTCTTGTCGCCGCTCGTTTGTCAACTTTACAGTAGCCACACCAACTATCCGTGACTAAGTGACTCGCAAAACACTCACCAAGCTTATCGATCGTCGAGCACGCCACATGGCATATCATTTATACACGTACTTCGGTAATCACCATCCGCCCCAAATGTTTGTCATAATAATTGTTATTAAGACATTTAAATTACAAGTATACACTCATTAACTTACAAATATTGAGCCTATTATAACTTACAAATATTGAGCCTATTACCCATTTCAAAATAAGAGTCAATATTGTTCTATATTCAGTTATATGTACTTTCCTTAAAAATGTAACATCAAGCCTGTAATCCCCGTAAGGACGGACAGAGAGGAGTAGAACCTTCCCCCCACCCCCCCGTTTCACCAGTTACGTTTACGTCCCACCATGGAGAAGGGGGTGAGTTCATTGCCATCCACCGGACACAGATTCAGACCTTCAACCACTACTGAAAGTTTCTACTATAAAACCTAAGTTAGAAACATCCAATAGTACCTGGTCCGGGATTCGGACCGGAACCTTCTTAATCAGCAGTCGCGCTTGTAACCACTCGACCGCCGAGGAAATTTGCGTCATAAACTCGTTTTTGAATATATTTTCAAAATGTAATCTAAGTGCTGCTTGCGTAGTACGATCTTACATCTCTCCTTACGTAGTCATAGAAACATTTGAAATATTGTCAGATATGTATATCTCGTACTTCATATTCTCATGTGAGGAGCATACACATGTGACATTGTTTCTTTGTCTGCGCCCCCTTCTTACCGTACCGCAGGCGGGCCTCTGCTAATTTGAATAGCTACATATATAGCTATAGACTTCTGTTCGCTACGTCCCTGAATAGTTCTTTTACCGAAGAAAATATTCTATTCGCAATGTTATGTAGAGAATTTTACTTGCTAACTCAATCTGAAAACATGCTACGTTTTCTTTCGTTTCTAAATATTTCAAAATTTCCATAAACGATTTGTAGTAGCGGAAGTACTTCTACTCCGGCCTGAACAAGAGTAAATGTGCAGGTGGAGTGGCCTTCGCCGCCGTGCTGCAACGTACTGTCCCACATACACTCTGCGCTACAGCCGAGGAGTCCAATACAGGATATTTTGATTTACACGACGGTTAAAAAAAACCATCAATATAATTTAGCACATGCAACTGCAGTAAAGCATGTATTCCCTATTCTACACTTCTATTTCCCTTTCACTCTTTTTCTATCCCTCATTCATTCACACCGGCTTCACGCTATATATGTCAGCCACTATGCCATCATGCCGATCACAGCATTCGTGGTAATACATGCACAACATTTTTGGGATTATCAGCTTGAGAAAAATCCTCCAATTAATAGTCCGATTATGAGTTAGCACGACCCGCACATGAAACTCAGCCGTCTGTACACGTAACACGCTGGAGGCTTTGAAAATGACGTTTTCGTTGCATTTACAAAGTTGGATACGAACTTCCGTCACATTCAACTCCCTCGAATGGAACCTTTGCCTGGGTTCAACCTCCGATTACATGACGTTCTCGAATGTTTCGGTGGTCGAGCGAGATCCGAAGGTGGCGACGTGAAAGCGATACGAGAGTACGTGTGAGTGTCCGCTGCCCGCCTCCAGCCCCCGGATACAATCGATGGCTATGAATAGCGATGGAACCAACCTTAATAAGACTGAGGCGGATGGAGAGGCTGTTGTGGTCGGAGGGGTTGGCGTCGCTGGTCAGGAGCAGCTCGTTCGCACGCCGCAGGGCATCCTCCGGGTCGCTTCCATCGTCTGCAGCACCCTCGCTCCCCTTGCCCTTCTCGCTCTCCTCGTCCTCTCCCTCCTCGCCCTCCTCGCCCTCCTCATCTTCCGCGGCCACCGCGCCCTCTGCGCCTTCCTGCTCATCGTCGCCGGCCGGCGCTCTAGTCGAACAAGGATAGAAGCACAAAGTTAGTTCGACCGAAACATTTCCAATGTTGGCGTGAGGAAAGCGACGCGTACCCGTCGAGCAGCGCCTGCGCGCGCTCTTGCGCGGCCCGCGCGCGCTCAATCAGTGCGTCCAGCTGCTCACGCACGGCCGCCGCTAGCGCACCGCTGCACGCACGTACCACGGCACCGCCCGCCGCGCGCACTTCGCCCGCTTCGCGCACACGCGCCGCCGCCGCCGCTGCTAGCGCGCGCAGGGCAGCACGGCGCGGTGGGCGGCGCGCGGCGCGGGCCAATGCGCGCTCAGCGGAGTCCAGGCGCTCGCCGGCCGCCTCGAGCGCAGCGTAAAGCGCAGCCCATGCGCCGGCGCAGGCGGCCCAGCGCGCGCGCCGCTCTCCGTAGGCGACCCGCAGTGCCTGCCACTCGTCACGCAACTTGTCGCGCACGCGGCGCAGCTGCTCGACGCGCTCAGCCGGGCAGCGCCGCGTCACGCCGCCGTACGAACTCTCCAGGCTCTCCACTTGCGCCTGCGTCTCGTCCATCGATGTCTTCACACGCTACGATACGGTACCCTTATTTACTACGTCACGCTTAAATTACGACATCACAATGACAAGTAAGTTGAGGAAGCTAGCACGTTGGCAGTGATTGAAACGACTTTGAAAATTACTGAATTAATCAAAGCCTTAAAATGTATCTACATCCCTAAGGGAGCAGACAAGGTATACATCCCCCGACTCCATGCCGGGATAACGAGATGTCGTAAAGGGCGAATAAATCCGGAGACGGTTGATCGCAGTATGACGTGCCCTGTCTAGGCCCGACTATAAACCTCGGTCGCCTACGGGCAGCAGATGAAGCAGTACGAGAAGCCATTGTTTGTGATTCCCAATCACATACCCAACGTAAAGCTTATGAACAAGAACCCTTCATGAGAGACCTACGTGTGTAGTAACGGAGATTTTTAAGGAGAATATGTTTCGTGACGTAATTCTCCTTTATCGACATATGAACTGACATTTAATCATCGTACGCGTCCTTGACCAAACAAAAAATATGTGCTTTAATATACCGACAACGATTTGGGCTACTTTTATGCAATTTGGGGTCCTACTCAATCTTAGGAGCTTCTTTAAATATAGAAAATGTCACGAGTGTAGGTAAAGTAGATTTTGAGTTACTAAGGGGTGAAAAGTGACTCCAAAAGGCTCGTCGAATATAACATACGGCCGCTTCGGCGCTGGAACTCGGTCGACACGCCACCGCGGTAAAATAAGAGGACCGCCAATGATGACATTGGGAGTGCTTACGGATAGCGCGTCCTCCTGCAGCGGGAAGTCGTCGTAGTCGCGGCCCGCTAGCGGCTGGGCGCGCAGAGCGGCCAGCGCCGCCGCCGCGGACTCACGCGCGCGGTTGGCGCGCGTCACCCACTCGCTATCGACCGCGCGATCGGCGGCGCGCTCGACGGCGGCGGCGCGCGCACGTCGCAGCGCGGCATCAACAGCGGGCGCGCGCTCCGGCAGCGCCACGCGCGCAGCTCGCAGCGCGCGGCTCAGAGCCTGCGCGCGCTCCCACTGCCGCTCGGCGCGCGCCAGCTCCTCCTCGCTCGGACCCTCGGGCCGCGCGGCCGCCTCCTCGAACCGCTGCAAGCCGTCCAGCAGCCCGTTCAGCTCCTCGATGTCGTCCTCTGCCTTAAGGGCCGCGTTTCGCTTGCTCTCGATCTCGCCCATGACGGCGGACCACCGGTCGCGCAGCTCGTCCTGGTAGCGCGTGCGCAAATACTCGGCCAGCTCGGGGTCCTCTCGATGCTTCGCGTATACAAGCGAGTCCCCGCGAGAGATGAGCGCCGCCGCGTCAGGCGCCACCGCGCCCAATTGATTCTTTAAGATCTACGACGTATTCACAGATTAATATTTTTACCGGACAATACATGATGTCATCGGGTATTACGGGATCATATTACTTATCAATACTCCAATTTTAAGGACATCTTGCGTCCTTGCGACCATCTTATTATTCCACTGTTGGAATAGAAGCTTCCTCTAAAAATGAGAGAATGAAGGTCATAGTCCGGATCTACGGCCGCGTGCGAACGCACCTCGAGGCGCTTGGCGGGGTCGCGCTCGCTGGCCACGCCGCCCACGGTGAGTAGCATGACGTGCATGCGGCGCGCCATGCGCTGCGCCGCAGCCGCGAACTGCAGCACCTCCGCGTCACACGTGGCCGGAAAGCGCGCGCGCAACTCCGCCTCCTGCTCCGCGCCCTCCGCGGTTTCGTCGGCCGTGCTCTCGCGACTCACGTCCGAGCCCTGGAAGCGGATGAGATCGTCTCGTGACTACGCCGTCCCTCCGCTTTTGAGTACTAATACAATACGACGAACATTAGCAATTATTTTCTTATAGGGAACGAGCTGGGACGAACCTGTCCGTAATCGTCGGTCCTCTGGTATTTTTCATTTAGAACGACCTTCCTCTCCTTGCTGATCGGTATGTGCGATTTGCCCAGCAGCGGACTAGCCGAGGCCCTCCTAGGGGGCGGTGTACCGACGTCGTTCGGCCTATTATCATCAGAATCCAGGCTGGATTTCGGCGACATGGCGACCACTTGCACTTGCTTCTTATTCCTGTCGTCCTTAATCGGGGTAGATGTAGAAAGCGGCTGCTTCTCGTCGAACTCCGATGCCGATATACGCGACTGTAAATTCAAGGAATTGTTAACCGTGGAAGGCATGCCAATTCCACAAAAAATCGTTCAACAACTCATTTGTAGCATAATAAAATAATTACGTGAATTATATAGACGGCGAACGGATATAACGATAACTATTGTAGTAACAAAATATAAAACAGAAACATATGTAACTTTATAACAATGTTACATGTTATATTTAGTAAAAAAATTATACGATGTCTTTCAGCGCCGGGAATAAATCGCAAACAATTTAATATGCTTCATACCCTTCTTGACCGCTATCGCGACAGTAATAGAGCAACTGCAAGATTGTAAATATGACTTGTACGAGTTGAGGCCAAATCTCAAATAAAACAAATTTATTATAAGATACCCATTTAAGTTATGCATGTAACGTTTTAAACCAAAAACGTGAACTATTATATTTTTCAATATGATTTATTCCGTTAAGTATATAAGGTACAAAAGATCTGTATACGGGAAGATAATTACCTGCGGCGTGTCTTCCACCTCCGAGTATATTACGTCGTCGGGCGCGTCCCGCTGGCCGCTCGCATCCGTGGCCAGCGACTCAGTAGCAGAGGGCTCTGGCAGGGCCGCCTGGTCCTTGGGGACCTCGTCCAGAATCAAATACTCGTTCACTTCGTCTCTCCTAAGATTTCTCTGCGCCTCCTGCTGCCGCACCGCCAAGTCGTACAACAGCGGACAGTCCAACGACTCGGTACCCACTCGGGCCGGCGGCCCGCGGTCGCCTCCTTTGTCGGCTACGGGGATCAGGTCCGGAACGTCCATCGTAACCTTCATCATCTTCGGATTCTCTTCTTCCGAACCGCTCCTTCGCTTCAAAATCCCGAGCGTCGGTTTCATACGCTGCTCGAGTGTTTTCACCTCGACTACAAAAGTTTTCGGCTCCGAGCCCAAATCCACGGAACGCCGCGACGCGTCTTGTTTATCTTCGTCCGATTCGCAAATCGACTCGCCCTCCGTGTCGTCGATAATTTCGACGGTCTCGACGGTCTGCGGAATGAATTCCACTACGGTCTCGACCGCCTCAGACGGATATATCTCCATCGGTTCCACGGGGCTGACGGTCGATTTAACGATTTCATGCTCCTTGACTTCGACCATGTGACAGGGGTCAGACTTCAGATTGTTCTCTTGTAAATTTTGCAAATTTGGCTCGATTTTATCCTTTGATATCTGCGTAAAAAGGTCGCTATCTTTTAACAAGTTAAAGGTACTGCTGTCTTTCCTAGGCGTTTCCGGCGTGGTGGGCAACGAAGACCCCGCGTTCGAAACGGACCCTTCGATGGAGTCTACAGACATCATGCTAGATATGCTGTCTGCTGACATTGGACTGTCTGATTTCTTGCTCCTCCTTTCGAGTGAAGAGCCTCTACTCCTGTTGCCGCCTTCCTTGATCTCCCTCTTTATAGGTACGGGGCTCCTTAGAGCCAATGGAATCCTCGATTTTTTTAGCTCGGGCCGTTCGGTATCGGGAGAATTAACTGGACTCTCTAATCGTCTTTTGATGGTATCAGTAACGTTTTCGTACTCTACGACCACCGCATCGTCTCTGTTTATCTCTGAGCCTGAGGCGGCCTGCGAACATAAACCGTGTACTTAGATGCTTAGCGGGAGGCCTAGTGCTTAGTATTGTTACAAGCCGCACGACAGTTATGTACAGGTTAGTCATGAGCCGCACGCCGCCGCCGCGCCGCCGCTCCCGCGGCTGGTCGGAAGGTTTGATGAGTGGTGATTAAGCATGATTCCCGTGGAGCGCGTCCGGCAAGCTCGACGCGTCGCCAATGTGAAATGGATTTTATGCTGTGAGACACAAAGCGCTCTCTTCACACCACACAAGGTTCACACCAACACCAAAATCGCATGTGAGTCGCAATTATGTACACATATATATAATTATTTACAGTGAAGGAACTTCAACCGCCGACATGGGCACCGTCGCCGGCCGCGAGCCGCTCCGCCGCATCGCACGCGACAAGCCACTACGTGCATGGTTGTGTATAAACAGTGGGCAAACAATCAAAGCGTCGTCGCATACCGATCTCTCGAGATGACGACTGCGCCAAATGCGATGAACGGGTGACCGAAATATTAAAAAATTTAAAATGTTGAAATTAGGAGTACTCACCGAAATTTTTTCAAGAATCTTCTCCCACTGCCTGGATAGCGCCTTATTATCGAAGCCCTCGACTTCGCTCGCCTTAGCGCGCACCTCGGTTCTCAGCAACTTGAGCTTGGCCGCTGACATAGTCTCCGGACTCTCCAGCTCCTGGTCGATGTCGTTCAAGTACCTTTGTAGCACTTCTATATCGCTGTCCTTCTTTTCCAAGCCGTGCCGCTTCAGGTGCTCCCACCGAGTGTTGATCGCATTTATTTGTTCTCGAAGGCTCTGCAGGTGAACCGGATCGCAATTCTTTGCGAACTCGGCGTAGTTGGCGTTTAATTTATCTTTGATAGCCTCCATTCTTGACATTTCCAACTCAAGGGTTTGTTTTCCAACATTGCCGAGTCCCTGCAGCCAGGAGGTCAGCGATTGCAGGTCATTTTGGATTTCTCTAGCTGTCAGTAGTGCCGTTTCCAATCGCGCCTTGGATTCTGTGACCTGTGCGCCCAATTTATTGTAGAGCTCCTTCAAGCTATCGATCTTCTTGGAGAACTCCTGCGGCTCGTCCACCGTCTTTTCTTCGACCATCTTGCGCCCCGTCTTAATTATGGACTCCACCTCGGACTTGATCTCGCTGAGCGTTCGATAGAATCTCTGAAAAATTGATGGAGCATCAGTATCACGCTACTCGTTCGCCTCACGTTGCAGTAAAACATAATCTACTAAACCCGACTCACCCTGAATAATACCATACAAACTTTTGGGGTATTTATTAAATCATAAAGATAATCATGGAAAAGTCAAAATTAATGTTTCTAGGGTCACATGTTTTTAGAGTCCGTGTTAAATTGTGTAAAGAAAATGTTAGTCAAGACGAATCACCCACTAGTCTCCTGAAAAGTGCAATGTTAACCACAAGGAGCACGTACAAGGAGTCCCCGATCATATCGAGGGACTGTTGGTGTGGAGTGCGCAAGAGGGGCTCGCGCACACAGCGGTGCGTACTACTGGCGATACACGTCAACTGAGTGCGTACCTAATGCTAATATTGCATGTAGGTTTTTCAACACTTGTTCAAAAATATAATGGACTGTTGACATTAGATAGCAAGAGTAATAGAATATTAATAGGTACCTCCCTCTCCTAACAGGTAATCGATTATAGCAAGAATCTGCACCACGTTTCTCGCATGCACTCATATATGCACACGAAAAGTTCTCGAGCGGATTCAGGGAACGATGAAAACTGTCGGGAGTGCAAATACGAGTACTAAGCGGCCGCAATAGACGATATCGTGTCACGAAAACAGAAGTAAAAACGCCGACTCACGAGACAGCGGCGTAGCTGCGCGCGCACCGCGTCGGGCTCCGCACCGCCCAGCGCACCGCCAGCTGCCGCCGCACGCGCCACCTCGCGTAGGGCCTCGCGCGCGCGCGCCAACCGTCGCGCCACGCCCGCCACGCCGCCCTCCGCGCTGCCCGCCGTGCCGCCCGCCACGCCGCCCACCCCGCCAGCCGCCGCGCCGCCAGCCGCCGCACGCCGCGCCTGCGCCAGCTCCTCCTCCGCCTCGTCCATCTTGCGCTGTTGAAAGCACACCACACCGACGGCATTTAGACGTACTGCCATCGCTACCCATTATTCATCTTCCGACATGTGCTCGCCGGCTACTATTATTGGGTCGACATTATCGATGCTAACATTATTTTTATAAATGAATGTTAGAGTCGAATGTAGATGAATGTAGAATAGATGGAAAATTTATTTTCCCATCTATTCTACAAATCGTATTTAAGTTGTACACTTACATATCGACAGAGTAGCGACGTGTAAGAAAAGGATCAATATAATATTTTAAGGCAACCTAGTACGGAAGCTCAGGAGCCCGTTCGGCTTAAGAGACTGTTTTGGCACATGGCGGCATCCTAACTCTCTTCCTTTTATGAATACGATATTTAGGTCCTCACGTCCTCCGGTACAATATTTCGGTTGGAACGCATGGACCCTACTACGAAGATGATAGGTGGAAGGAGCAGCGGGCACCTCGAGCAGGTCGAGCTGGTCTTGCAGGCGCGCGGCGGCCTCCGCCTTGCCAGCCTGCTCGTAATTGCGCGCCTGCTGGCGCACATCGCGCAGCACGCCGCGCTGCGCCGCGAACTCCTCCGCCGCGCCCTGCACGACCACGCCGCCCATGAAACACCCGTAACACAAGTTTCCCGTAATATTTTAGCTTGCACCTTCTACGAAATAATTAACTCAGATTATAACCGATGAGCCCGCGAGTAGTGTTTAGCCCCGCACCTAGACTCTGGGCGTCGTCCCCTATGGGCATCCTATGAATATAACCGAAGGACACGGGGCATTTTCTCCCAGGTTGTAATGATGATTGAGAGTCCGTTTATGATGAGTAGAGTGACCTGCAAGTCTTGTGGATCCTGCGCCGCGACGCGCTGGCGCAGCTGCTCGAGCCACTGCTGCAGGCGGTCCAGTGACACCTCGGAGCGAGCCGCCTCCTTGGCTGCCGCCTCCAGCTCGCGGAGCCGCTCCGTAGCCTGCCACCGACGCATCGTGTTTTTCTTTGTTATCCTTATGTAACATCCGGATACGCCGTGGCCACACCGTTTCAATAATAAAATTTTATAAGCATCTAGCAAAGTTTTGAACCGAAATGCGTTACATAGATTTGTTTTTGTTATTTTAAATACGAAATATGAAAGTAGTCGTGCTCAATCTATATCATATTTTTTTTTATTAGGATTTTTTTGTCTGTAATTTCTTTCAAATCATACGCGAGTGAAACCGCAGGCCACGGCTAGTTTTAAAAAAATTTTGTCCATATTTTTTTGTCCACAAAACGATTCCACTAACCAAACAACTAGTCATTCGATAGTTGCAAATTATTATCTTACATTAGGGTACATTTAAAAGATATAAACGTTTTCCCTCAAAAAAAGGGTAATCATATAAGATACACTAGGACTCCGTCTCGCACGAAACAGCGCAAGGCACCTGTGCGCGCAGCGCCGTCCAGCGCTCCGTCACGGCGTCGATCTCAGCCTGGATCCAGCGCGGCATGATGTGCGCGTCGATCAGCTGCCGCCCAATGTCCTGGATGCGCGCCAGCCGCGAGTCGCTGTGATTCTGCAGGTAGTTCTCCAGGTCCTGCGGGCGAAGCGCGCGGTGAGCGGCGGGTGTGCCGTTGTAGTGTATAATGGTGAGCGGAGCGCTGTACACACGTAAAGTTGGTCGGCGATCTCCTCGGCGTCAGCGGCGCGCGGCGGAGCAGCGGGGCGCGCGCGGCGCTGCAGCCCGTCCAGCCACGCCGCCTGCTGCGCCAGCCACGCACGCAGCTCGCCCGACTCGTGCCACGCCTCCGCCAGCACCCTGCACACACGTGTTTGCTCAAGTCCGCCGCCTCCGCCCTCTTATATTTCTGTTTAACTACGTGATCTTCTGTCGCTGCTTGCGGCCCGTCCGGGGGCCCAAAAAATTTCAAAAACGATCGAGTCCGCGGAGGACGATCGGTACCGCGTACACTCAATTGAAGAAGGGAGGAAGGAGGAATAAATAGGTCACTCGCGACATGTTCGAGTTACGTCACGAATATTTAGTGTCGCCGGGCACACTTACTTGTAGCGCTCGTAGACGCCGTGCGTGGCGCGTGTCCAGCGCGCGTTAAGCGTGGTGAGGCGGCGCGCCAGGCGGCCCGCGCGCGCACCCGCCGCCAGCAACACGTCGTTGCCGCTCTCGTTGAGGTTCCTGAACTCGGGGGTCTTCTCGTCGCACCGGTCCTTAAGCGTCTGAAACCTGGTCTTCATCTGGTACAGCTCGGCGGAGTCGGTGATGGTGCACTCGTCCTCCTTGGGGATCTCGTCCTCGATCCTCTGTAACCACGCTTCCATCTCGTCGATTCCTCTGAACACTCCCTCCGTCTTTTCCAGGGCTCGGCGCAGGCTTTCGTTGAGTTGCAGCGAGGGGCCGGCGACGATTTCGAATCTTTTCCGCAAGTTTTTCACGTCGGATGTAATTTTCTTGGCTAGACAGTCGTCGCAATCTTCCAGCAGGGCCTCCTTGGCCGCCTCCGTCTCCTCTAGTTTGACTGAATGTAATTCTTTGGCTTCGTGTAACTTCTGCGAAACAAACGAGAAAGGCAGTTGCAAGTTATCTACGTAAACATAGTTCCCTTTCTTTTAACGAGTATTACTTACATTGCTACTATCTAGGAGTCGCTCTAGTTCCTCGACATCACCCAGAGGCACCGAACTATTATTCTCAACGAAAGACTCGTGAGCCGCGAGCCACTCGCTCAAGTCTTTACTGTTGGCTTCCAATTTTTGTAGTAGTTCCATGCCTTAAAGAATATTATTAAATAATTAAAAAATATTACAGAAATTTAAAAACAACAACTTTATAAAATTCTAATACTGACCTTTTTGTAATTTAGCGATTTTCTGTTCCAAAATTGTCCTAGAATCTGAAAATCTCGTCACCAGATTTTCGACACTACTTCGAAGCGTAAGCTCCTTGACGCTACCTTTTTCGAACTTCTCCCGACGTTCTTTAACCACCGCGTCGTATGTGGACTGCAATTCATCAAACTGTTTTCTCAATAGCTTCAGCTCCTCGATTTTCTGTTCGATTGCAGCACAGGACGAGATGATCACGTGCTCCGCGATGATCCGAGTCTCAATGTTCTCTATCTTCCTTTGTAGCGCCTTGTACTCGTCGTCGTGCTGCACGATCGGCTTCTTGTTCAAAGCCACCTTGATCTCGACCTCTCTCTTGCTCAGGTTCGTGAGTAAGTCCTCGTACACTTCGTTGATTCGTTTCGTGTCGGTCTCAATGTCGTCCTTGTGCGCCTTCGCGAGCGACTTGGTCAGCAGGATTATCGACTGCGCGTTTAATTCCTTCAGCTTCATCTCCAGCTGCTTGACCGCGCGGATCTTGTTTCTCAAATGTATCAGCTGGTTGTTCGTGGGGTTTTCGGTTAGCATCTTGTCCCTCCAGGCGTGTATGTCATCGATTTCCTGCTCGAAGGCTTGCAAGTTCTTGTAGAAGTTGTCCTTGTCCTCGAGAAGGTTAAGGGTGTTCTGTATTTCGAGTAATTTTTTCTGTATCACGTCCCAGCGCCTCCTGAGGTCCTCGATGCTGGCGGCGTGCAGCTGGGCCTCCTCTAGAAATTTAAGGGACGACAAGCTTAGGTTTCATCGACGACTATATCACACTATTTCATCTCGATGGGGCCGGACGGGCAGTTAGAAGTCTAGATATTATATTTTTTTCCGATCCTTTTTTATCATTCCACTGCCGGAACCTCCTCCCGGGACGAGAGGAGGTCACAGTTTAACCACGCCGGCCGAGTGCGAGCCGTCAGACTTCGCACGCCTCGGAGATTTCTTTATAAACTCAAGGATGGATATGGTTCCTTAAGTTTACCTTCACCATCATAGAAAATGATACTTAATCCTAAAACGCTACTTACACGCAGCGAGCAAAAAATCACACGAAACGTACGCACCGCGCAGCGTGTCGTCGGCGGCCAAGCGGCGCTGGATCTCTTCGGCGTGCGCCAGGTCGGCGCGCTGCTCGGCGCCGGCCCGCGCCGCGCGCGCCAGCAGCGCACGCGCGCCGGCCGCCGCGCCTCCCGCGCCTCGCGCCGCCAGCGCGCCGCGGCACTGCGACACCAAACAACTTAGCGATTGTGTCCGCTCTTCACGCCCCTCTCGCCTGTCCGCCTTACAGATCGAGATTGAGCAAAACGAAAAAAAAGACGAGGGTGGTGCGTATCACTTCTTGGCAATCTGAAGCGAAAGCGATTTAACGAGCCGCTTGGACCTGTTCGTTTGAGTTCGTCGGCCGGCGACCTGTCCGAAATGTATCCGACAAAGACCTGCAGACTCCCTGCAAAAAAAGCACCTCAACTTCGGAGCTTAATGCTATTCGATTTGGACTATAAGCTTGTTGTTGCCAATAAGTCGTTTCCCTCCTGAATTCGGGGCATGCAACTGGTATTTTGTAGACCAGTCCCATAAATTTTGGCAACAATACGTGAAAGATTGCACTTTTTTCGACCCTTTTATCGTTTATCCCAAAACAGCATTCCTCGCCGATCTCGCACCTGCTCGATCTCCTCCTCGATGGCGGCGGCCCAGTTGGCGAAGGCCCTGTAGCCGGCCTGGAAGTCCGCGCTGCCGTCGGCCAGGCGTGGCTTCTTGGAGCCCGAGGGCGACTCGCGAGACTCAGCCGCGGCCGCGGCAGGGATACTCGTTTCCACTTCCATGTCGCTCGGAGAAGATGCATCGTCGCTCACGTCTATGTCGAATTCGAAGCCTAACTCCTTGATCTAAATTGATATTACAAATTATTTAAACTTATTGGACTAGCTTCGGTCAACGCTCATGCTATATTTCGTTAATTTTGTCATTACCAAAAAACTGCTCAATGAAACAAATTGACACGCATGTTCGATAGATTTAGAAGCGCGCGAATTTCCAGCAATTCTACAAAGGAGATTCGATTTAACTTGCACTTTCTCTCACACATGTTTTATTACAGAAATTTGAACATTTGTTTTGTGCGTGTGTTTGTGCACTTGAAGGTGAGTGTATTCGTGTATACGTGTGTGCGTGGATACGTGACCATGTGCGTGCGAGCGTGTGTTCGCGTGAGTGAACATGTCTACGTGTTAAAATATGCTTACATAAACCTCCAAAAATTCCTATAATAAATTCAGCGTATACAAAATTCGAATGTTCCCTTATACCGAAGGAGATCTGCCGGCGCTCGTCGAAACGTTAATAAACATTCATCCATCGAATAATAACGTATACGCACAAATTATCGATGATAACGATGGAGAGAGGTGAGGATACGGGAAGGAGTTAACAGACGATCATCTTCCTTATCATGGGATCTTTATCATGAGGACGGGGTCGGGGATCGTCGAGCGCGGTGGAAAAAATACATGCGGTGGACACTTGCCCGGTCCGCCTGCACGCGCAGTATCAGCTCGAGCGCGTCCAGTCGATCGTGCAGCGCCTCGGCGCGCGCCGCCAGCGCCACGTCGCCCGTGCCGCCCAGCGCGCCCAGCGCACGCCGCGCGCCGCGCAGCGCCCGCCGCGCGCGACGCAGCGCCGCCACGCGCGCTAGCACCGGCCCGATCTCACTCACGGGGTTCGCCTCCATCTGCCGACATCACCGAGCGCGCTTAGCGACGCGGTCCGAGCTCGCGACGGCTACGCGCGCAACGGAGCGGGACACACCTCCTTGAGATCTCGCTCGAGAGCGGCGGCGCGCGCCAAAAGCGGACGCAACGCGCGCAGCCGCGCCAGGCGCGCCAGCGTCCACTGACATGCGTGCGACCAGCGCTCGCCCAGCGCGCGCAGCGAGTCCTCAATCTCCGTCACGTCTGCGCGTAGGAGAGCAAACGTTAGGCCGAACGCCTTGGCGCACCGGACCGGGAGCCATCTCGTCCGACTATAGTCCTTATTGTACTTTGTGTCAATGATAGTGACAATTTTTTTACGCGACTTGCACACGATTGTACCTTACATTCTTGTGCAGTCCCACGCTCGCCGTCTCGATTGCAGTGACCAACTTATAGATTCGACAGCATAAGTGTAGACCGATCTCCAAATGGTATTAGTAACTACGCGCAATAAATTTGACGACTAAAAAAAATTTGATAAGACAGACGTCATCCATCTGAAAGTAAATAACACTATAGACAATTCTAGCGTGGACAAGTATTCTCACAATATTTTTCGCCATCCGACCGTCAAGAAACATTTAACCTAGTTTACATCACGTTTCAGGGAAAAAGGTGTGCATCGGGTGCATCCGCCTAGGAGGCCGAAAGCAAAGCACTAGTGGAACGGCGAAGCGGAAGGGACCCACTGGCGTCGGGCGCGTCGTCGTCATCCACCACCACGACGCAGTCGGCCAGCGCGTCCACCAACGGCTGCTGCGTCCGGAGCGCCGCGTGCAGCGCCTCGGCTGCCGCCAGGGCTGCGTCGTCGTCATCGTCGGCCGCCTCCATGCGAGACATGCGATCTTCAGTCTGCGTGAGCCAGCGCCGGAAGCGCTCCAGCTGCTCGCGCTGCGCGCGCATGAGCGCCGCGTGCACGCGCGCCTGCCGCTCCATAGCTCCCAGCCGCAGCTCCTCCCAGCGCTGGTTCAGCAACCGCATCTGGAGCCGCACCTGCCGACCATTTCGAGCGTTCAGGGAGTGAGGTGGCGCCAGGCCACGGCTCCTTGATATTTTACGAGCCGATGGACAGATTATATTTCAAATACCTTGACAGTCACTTATTAATGAAAAAAATACGTTTGCAACTATTTTCGCCTCAGTAGTAATAAAATCATCGAAGAAGGCACACGTTTGTTTCTGTGACACGTCGTCCCTACATTGCAAAGTGAACCTTAACACAACACGAAATGTTTGCAAGCACGACTACCGAGCGAGAGGTCCTGGGTGCGATCTCTGAGGTGACTACTACTGAATGTTTCTAACTTAAAATTCCTAGTAGTTGCTCGGACTCCAGATTTATGCAGGGTATATGATAACTGGGCTCGCCTCCCGGTTTGTAGGACGTAAACGTAACGTGTGACTAGTACAGCACACCTCTGCTTACTTCTCGAGATACAGGCATGATGTTACGTTCATTAATGACATCTAGCCCTATCACGTCCGAATACATACATATATAAGTAAAAGTAGTAAAACTAAAAACGGAACCTCGTTAGCCTCGTCACGAGAGAGTGTTCCATCGCGGATCAAGCGAGCGCCCTCTTCCAGTACGGCTCCCACGCGACACTGCTGCTCCGAGAGCTCCAACAGAAACTTCTGAGAATAGCAAAAAATTAAACTAACAGAGTCAGCGGGCCGGCCTCCATCCATCAAATCCTCAACACAAACAGGCCCAAGATAAGCTAGGCGGGATGCGGACCTCATGCTCGTGGAACTGGTCCTTGAGGCGCGGCAGCCCGTCGGGGTCGGTGGCGGCGCGCGGCGGCGCGGCGGCGGCCAGGCGCTCCTCCGCGTCCAGCAACCACGCCAGTGCGTCCTCCAGCGCGCCGCCGTACGCGCCCAGCTCTACCGAACACGACGTGGCCGCCGACACGGGCCGCGACGCACCCGCCACGCCCGCCTCGCCCGCCTCCACCGGCTCCACCTGTGTATACCGGGAACGACCTAAATTCGATTCTATCCGCTGGCTGGCGGTACTGCGATAGAATTCCCACCCTTTTCTATCGGAATTTTCATTATGTTTCACATATCACAATATGAAAACTTAAAAACATTAAGCTTCAAATATCTTGGGAAATGATATAAATTGATAATTAAGAGTTTTGAAAAACAAAGAGAAAAACAACTCAAAGTTCTTGAACCCATAAAACCGGCAAGCCAACTTTGAGGCAGGACATCTGTCCAGTCCACTAACCTATAGTAATAATAAAAAGCTGAAGAATTTGTTTATTTGGTTGAACGCGCCTATCTCCGGAACTACTGCTTCTAATTAGATAGTCCATTTATCGAAGAAGACTATAGGCTATATAATATCACGCTACGATCAATAGGGGCGGAGCATCAATGAAATATATCGCAGTAATGAGATAATCGTTCCCCTTTAAAAGTTCTAAAGAAAGTCCTCTACAACATATATCCATCTTTTAAGATTGACTCACTATGTTTCTCATGGTAATCAAATTTGTTTCAAAAAATGCATTATTTGCGAAGGTTCTTTTATAAACATGTTATTAATCGTTATCCAAATAAAGTCTTTCCCTCTAAATAACGAGGGTGAAATCGCGGGGTTCAGCTAGCAAATATCATAAAATTATAACATCTGTACGAGCTTAATGTTGTTGATATACGTCGAAGAAGCAAGGTTAACAAGACAAGCAACAAAAACATCAACATGCAGTTACGTCGTCGTCGGCGGGCGAGCGCGGTGCGGAGGGTGGTGCGGAGAGCAACGCGGAGGGCGGCGCGTCGTCCGGCGCCACGGCGTCGGCGGCGTGCGGCAGTGATTGGAACAGGCACATCACGTACATCATTATCGACTTCTTGTCGGGGTTCGGCGTGTTCACGTCTGCGAGCAGGCGACGAAGCGGGTTTTAATTTCGTCCCAATTTATATTAAACAAGTAGCGGCGCGATATTAACGTCAAATCCGGGCCGGGTCTCACCCTCCGGGTCGAGCAGACGATCGATGTGCAGGTGGCGCTGCGCGAGCGCGAAGGCGTGGTCGAGGCGGCGGCGCGGCGCGGCGGGCAACGCGCCGAAGTCGAACAGCTGCGGCCGCCACCGGTGCAGCAGCGCGTTGAACGCGAGCCCGTCCGCCCACGAGCTGCTAAAGTTCACCACGTCCACTCCCGGGTAACCGCGTGTGTGCGCCCGGCACCACGCCAGAAGAGTCTTCTCCAGGTTGCTCTGCTGCAGCTCCGACATCAGGTCCTTCAGGTGATAGTGCACCTGCCAGTGCAGGATTATGCTCCATACCAGACCTTTAACACATAAACCGTGATAACTTCGATTACGACTAGCTCGGTTCCTCGTGCTCCTGTACATTACGACTTATTTTGTATAAACTTATGATATTGTCATGAAAGTAGGTTTTTAGGGACTGCTACTTCAAATAGATGAGGATATAGAACACGCGGAACTATAGGTATTAATCAAAGCGTTGACTACACAGATGCTGAAATGTAAGCGATATGGAAAGGGATCGCGGAGCACGGATCGCTCACCGAGGATGAGCTTGGGGTTGCCGTCGACTATGTCGCCGCTGGAGATGTTGACGAGGCGCACGCCGGCGGCGGCCAGCGCGCGCAACGCCGCGTTCACGTTGTTAAGATGGTGCACGCGCATGCGCCCGCGCTCGCGCTTCTGCAACGAGCCACGCGCCCACCCCACATTATTCGCCGCTTTTACCTACCCTACACTCGCCGTTGGTTCCATATTTTCTACTGATATCACCACATATACATGTACAAGAAAACCTCTACGTTTGTTTTAATTTTTCCACGATTGGCGCTTTCAGTGCGCCGAGTTCATCCACGTGACACCAAGTGTGGAGTAATCCGTGTTTCATGGTGAAGTATGTAAAAACAAATTATCTGTAAGCTAATATTGCAAATTGAAGCTCCTTTTTCGCGCGACTGACTCATCAGGACATAACCGAAACTATCGAAGCTAGAGCTACAAATTTTGGACAACAGATCACTTGTATGGCCCAAGTAAGCAAAAGCATAGTATTTACTCGTGTCGTGGTGGGCTTTGCCTTAATGACGAGATTTGCCGTCCGTTATCTAGTCTTACAGAGAAAAGCGGCAAGAGTAATTCCTGGCGAAGTTTCGGACACCGTTACGCACAGTCAGTGTTATGTTATTAGAAGTTGCAGCTAGTAGTTAACGGCCCGCATCTCGTGCCAAGTGCATTCTATCTGCTCTATAAAATGAAATACATGATGAGAAGTCTTTAATAAAAGAGCTAGCAGAGACGGCGGTAGCGTGGTACCGAACTGTTGCAAATATTGCTTCAGATGCGTAGACCTCCCACTGTGAGCAGTGCTTAGAGTTTGTACTCACATACTGCTGCGCGGTGAGGATTTCCAGCAGCGACAGCAACACCTCTCCGTCGCGCAGGTCGCGGCACAGGTCCTCCACGGGCGGCTTGCCGTTCTGCCGACAGTCGTCACATCTGTGTTAGCCGCGCGCACCGTGAACCTTACGTCAGATATTCGGCAAGAGCAAATATTTATGAAGTGTTTTCCAAACACTTCTTTCAGGGTACAATTTAAACGATTACCAAAAAATATCTTAGACCGCCTCGTTGGTCGAGTGGTTGTAAGCGCGACTGCCGATCGGGGGGTCCTGGGTTCAAGTCCCGGGTCAGGTGCTATTAGATTTTCCAATTTAGAATTTCTAGTATGTAGTGAGTCGGAGTCTAGAATTGTGCCCGGTTTATGGGATTAGGCTCACCACCTATTACATGGGACTTAAACGTACCTGGTGAAACGTGGGACTGTACTACACTCCTCTGTCTACCCCTTCGGGGATTACAGGCGCGACGTTACGTTTTTTTTGTTTTTTTTTTTATCTTAGACCCCAATAACAAATTACAAACAAAATAAACTCACTCCAAATAAATAGACTTTATACTAAAATAAGGTTCCACATATCAAGACGTCCAATTATTACAAGTATGAGTAAATCAGAATAACTGAGCTATTAATAATTCACGCTCGAATCTATAATGACACACAAAATGAATAAATACTCTGCAAAACTTGTTTGACTGTAATCGTAAAAACCTAAATTCGAAGCTACCAGCCAATAGGCTATGTTCACAAAATCCTCTAAGGCTAGCTAGGACGGCTTGTAGGTGCGACTCAGTCGCACTGCCTTGTTTATGAAAATAGTAAATGGTCAATCCACTTAACAATTTTGATTGTACTTTGAAAAATAACTAATAAATTTGATACAAATAAAATCGATAATTCTGAAGTGAATGTCAAACGACGAAATATTTCTTAGCGTTATGTAAAATATTATGTTGTAAATTAAATGTTCCGATGTGTATTGACTTTCGTTTGAATCGAGTCAAACGACATCCGTTTGACTCGATTTGATCCTAGAATGGATACATCGGTGGCAAACGCTTCACCATTCGCGGAGAGCGAATAACTACGAACCGCCGTACGTTTGAATGTCAACAACATTAACTCGTTGACATACAAATAGTCTGCTCTATAAGTCAATAATTACGAATAATCATATACGGGGTTCAAGTGTCGACCGCACTGGAGTACCGAATTAACTCTCAGTCGGGCTCACAGAATGTGACCGCAGATCGCGGCGGCCGCGGCGCTGTCCGCGCGGAGTGCTGCGAGCGCGGCGGCGGCGCGGGAGGCGGCGCGGGAGGCGGCGCGGGAGGCGGCGCGGGAGGCGGCGCGGGAGGCGCTAATTCAATTACCTTGACCCGTCGGTACACCGACATGTCGCTCCGCCTCATTTACGCTCTTGTCGATGAGTCTTTACAGACCGGTTTTAAACGATCAAATCGCGTATGAAAGTGAAACCGGAAGAGGCGCCACTGGCCTACATATCGGAGCGCCCGAAAAAATTCATAATACGTTTTATAGACAAGTGTTAAGTGCAGGATTTATGTGCTTGGCGCTTGCTTATTATTACTCATCGTATGAACACGACGCACGGGAGCAAACGGCTTCAAAGGTGAAATGGTCGGTGGTCGGTGACGTGATGCAACGCTAGTGTTGAAGTAAAAAATTTGCGCGCGAGCGGGCCGCGGACGAAATTGTCCTTAATTATCTCGCATCGTTTCATTTATTTTAGTGCGCATGCTCTAGTTCGCTAAGTACGACGCGAGCTCGGGGTACGGCGTGAATGCAGTCCTCGTCACCGCTAAATACATATTTTAAAAGCCGTCGGTGGTAATGAGTGCGTCATTAAGCGAACATCCGAATGATTGGAACCAATTCGGCACTAGCTCGCGCGCGAGGGCCCGGTTGTGGCCGCAGCGCAGCGCCGCCGCGTGCACTTACACTTGGTAAACGACCGCCTCGCGGCGCCGCCGGCCATCGCCGTGCCTCTGGTTGACAATTTAGCACCGTACCATTAAAATTGTTAGTCTCAATCGTCACAGACGGAATTACAATATACATAACTATAACACACACAGCTAGGCATATTACGAGATATTGTAATAAATTTTTCATAGCTACGCTCGAGCGGCCGTACAGGTAGCTATAATACATACATACCTCTTTCTTACGTCGTCAAAATATGTTCACAGAAGATAGTAAATAAAATAACCCGAAAGATATTATAGCATAGCTGCCGTGTGGTGGTTGGCTATTACAGATATTATAGCATAGTATATTAAAACATGTATGTATATTATAGGTCCGTGTTTTACGACCCTCATTATAACCTCATCTCGGTTAGCCAATTTGCAGTTCATTCCTTATAAAACTACTGTTATTGATCTCTTAGTCATTCAGCTAGCTACAGAACCTTTTCAAAACGTATAAATATTACCTTCGCCAGTTGGGAATTTATCCATTTCGCAAATGTTTTCTTTTGCACGTCTTCCCTTTCATCTGAAAAAAGAAAACAACAGTTAGTTTTGGAGCGTGTACTCGAGCTACGGCCCGCACACTACGGCTGCTGGGCGCGGTTTGCCGTGTTTTATGCACCAACTTCAAAGCTCGCGTAGTGCCGCAAGAAACACTTTTTATTATGATACATGGCAAACGTAACGGCTTCTCTCAAATATTTACGTAAATATGCAAGAAAATCTAACATTACTAGTAGTAAAGACCTCACGCTTGGAAACTTAGGTTATGTTACGCTTAAATGTAAAACATCAGAATGATCTGATATTTCCACCCGCACCCTGCTCCGCGAGCGTGCCCAACACTGCCTCCCAGGCCTTGAGCAGGGTCAACATACGCCGCAGCACTCCTCTGTACTGACACGGAACAAACGAACCTCCGCAGAGCAAAATCAAATATTAATAAATTCCAGTGACGTAAGCGCAACCTTGAGCGCAACAGAGATAACAAGGAGACAAAAGTCCAAAGAGAATACAACTGCTAGACCACGTGTTCCGATATTTGTCTGTATTATTGTCACAAGAGCACTGGCTGGCAGGGCACAGTCACGAGTGGAGCAACGCGCGCGGCTCTGCTCCAGCGACCGGCGGCGCGGGGCTCGGCCGGCCTTGCGTCGCCGCTCCTTGGTACCTAGGGTCATGATTGTCATGAAGCGTGTATCTATATACATATTTACTGATTATTAAACCTTTAATTTGGTAACAAACAAACTCGTTGCTCAGTGGCACATGACACTCGCAGGCGCATGCAAACCTCGCCACACGCCGCGCAAAGAAATTAAACGAGAACGTCCATGCTGCCATTGACTTGTAGGTATTTTTCTTGGCCAAATTATGCCAATATATGCACTGTTGGTAAAAAACACCTTTAAAATATTGACTTCTTCAGAAAACTTTACGAATACGCAACATTGCACGTTCGTTAC
The DNA here is from genome assembly GCA_018248815.1 of Croniades pieria auraria. Lineage (NCBI taxonomy): Eukaryota > Metazoa > Arthropoda > Insecta > Lepidoptera > Hesperiidae > Croniades > Croniades pieria. The sequence continues at coordinate 21,985 of DWJK01000371.1, forward strand.
ATGTTATGCGTTGAATATTTATCATATGTTTATTCGTTTGCTATAAAATTTCTTTTCAAAAAGTACGTAGTTCTTGTTGCATGATTATATATATGTATGACTGCCTCGTTGGTCGAGTGGTTGCTAGCGCAACTGCCGATCGGGAGGTCCTGGGTTCAAATCCCGGGTCGGGTACTATGGGAATTTTCTCATTTAGAATTTCTAGTAGTGATTCGGAGTCTGAATCCGTGCCCGGTGTATAGCAATAGGCTCACCTCCTATTCCATGGGACTTAAATATAACTGATGGAACGTAGGAGTGTACTACACTCCTCTGCCTACCCCTTTGGGAATTAGAGGCGTGATGTTACGTTTATGTCTATGTATGAGCAGGGCGGTGGGCCTAATGTATTCCTCTATCTACTCCATTTCATACTACCTCCTCCAGTTAACAAATTGTTTTAAATCGTACTAGTTTCAATTGAGATATGTGGTGACGGAAGCAAAGAAATATTGTTGCTATCATGAAGGCTACTAATATCTGGAGCAGATGCACTTGTGTGGTACGAATGGCTGTTAGGAAACCAATGCTCGCACTCTGCAGCCCAGGCGGCGGCGCAGCCCTGGCCCGCCGCCGCGCTACTGTTACGTAACGGCGGCTCGCGCAACACCATTGTGCTAATCTTCTGCTACGCCATAATATAACGATGATTTTTACACAACACCTCTTACACCGAGTCACTTCAACTAATTGAACGTAAAAAAGGCAGCAATCACCAGCAATGAAAGCCCTTCCCATTCATTTTAAAAGCCAACGTCACAGCATCGAGTGAAAAAAGCTATCTGTAAAAGTTGAACCACTAAAGACAGCATTTTAACAGCACCTCGTGCTGCTGTCGACCGAACCCACAAGAAGCTAATAAATCATTGCTTTTATATTTCGACGTGCCCGTATAATAAAGGTCCTTAAGAACATGAGACCATCCTAGTTTTTATATATTTTTCAGACTGTTTAGGCCTATATTTTATAGTAAGGAAACAAAAGTTTAAATTTTTTTGTTATTTATTATAATTTTTGTTTCACTACCATAAAATATAGATCTAAATAGTCTAAAAAATAAAGAAAAAGTATGTTGGTCACATGTTCTTAT
>DWJK01000372.1:0-23111 GCA_018248815.1 Croniades pieria auraria
CCCTGCTCGCCCCGCCCCGCCCCCCAACCCGCCCGCATACCGCTCGCCCGCACCCAATGCCTCCGTTATAGCGAGACCGAGGTTTCCGGCCGCTAGCTATAGTACGGAAACCTTCCCTGCACCTCCGCCGCCGCCCTATCGGCACCAGGCGATACCTAGACCGAGGCCGCCGCCTCCGAGAGTTACACCGGAGGATTTACAAGCGCTACTGCCACCCACCACAACCATGGATCAGAAAACTCAATCCAGTTTTCAGGTATGCTTCAACATCGTTGTTAACCTTTTAAATATTTCACTCTTGAACACAAGTCTTCTCTCAGTTTGAAGTGGTTTAAAGCCACAGACGTTACGAACTGTATTTATTGTAATTTGAAAAAGCATGCTATTTACATTGCTTATTTCTTGTATATACATAAAGACAGTAATAAGTAAGGAAGACATTATTGTATAAAAAATGGAATGTGGTTTTAACTAGTAATTCTGCTTGTTTTCCAGGAGTTCCAAAGGTATCAACAGCAGTATAACGCTCGGCAAAGAGCAGCTTCGAGGGATGCGTCACAGCAAGACTGGAACGAGCCATATCGGGACTCGCTTAGTCTGTTGCCCGATTTACCGGACACCTGCGACCTGGACCAACTGTTGCCTACTCTGGGCGCAGACCTGAACCTCGATGATACCGCCCTGTCCGCTATATCGGATCTCGACACCAACGCCAAGCTAGACCTCTTGTCTAACTACGACGGCTCGCAGCAGGATAACGTCCAAAATTCCTCTGAGTCAAACCCGGACGCCCTTCTTCGAGAGATCACTGGCGGACAGTTTTCGGGGTCCACTTTAAACGGACCATACACCGAGCCGACTTTAACTCCTAGCTCGAGTGGCTTGGAACGTGTAAATACTGATGTGCCTTCAAAATCCTCGGATGCTTTCGACGCGAACGTGAACGAGACCACGTTTATGCCTCCGCCGCCCGTACCTCAGCAGTCCTCCTCGAAAACGTTCGCTCATAGCCCAAACCACACGATACTTAATGCGCATCATCCGCCTTTTAAATCTCCGCCCAACGCGACCTATTCAATGTCACCGAGCAGTTTAAACTCTGATAGGATGGTTGCAAGCAATTTAAACTCTGACAGAATGGTTGGGAGTAGTATAAACACCGAAAGAATAGCCGCGAGCAGTATGAACTCCGATAGGATGGTCGCGAGCAATACGAACTCCGACAGGATGGTCGCAAACAATATGACCTCCGAGAGAATGATTGCGAGCAACATGAACTCGGATAGGATAATAGCAAGTAGTTTGAACTCCGAAAGGATGGTCACGAGCAGTATGAACACGGACCGGTTGGTTTCGTCCAATATGAGTTCGGACAGAATGAGTATAAGTAGTATGAACTCTGATAGAATAGTCGCGAACAGTTTGAGTGACAGGATCGTAGCTAGCAGTATGAGCTCCGACAGAACAGTCACGACTCATATGAATTCCGAAAGGATAGTCACGAACAGTATACCTGACAGAATGATCCAAAGCAGCATGAACTCTGACAGGGTGATTATGTCTGGCAGTCTGCCATTTGACCGGATGGTCGCGAGTCAGTCGTCGTCGATGCCACCGCCAATGAGATTGCCGGTGAGAGCCACGACGTCTGTTTCGACAGCCACTGTCGGATCACAGGCTACTGCTCAGGAAATCGAAGCACAGAGTAAACAGTACCTGATTAAAACGCTCATGAGGGACGACGATATTCCTTTACCTAAGGAGCCGGAGAAAAAGGTGGAGGAAGTGACGGTCGCTCAGTGCAAAGTAAAAGAAAACTCGATGGAAACACCAGAGATTTTCGGCATCGCGAAAATTACGGAGCCCATGGACGACAGCAGAAAGAGTCACGAAGACGACCCAAAGTCGAAAAATAAAATCTTTAAGAAGGACAGAGACGATAAATTAGCTCAAAAAGGGGGAAAGCCCAGAACTGGGGCAAAGGAGAAGCCGGCGACGTTAAAGGATAAAATCGTGCGCGATTTAAAGTCTAACAAAGTTGCCTTACCGCGACCACACGTCGCCAAGCCTGCTACTCCGATCGTCGAGGCGCCCAAATCGCCATCAGGAGAAAAAGAATCAATAAAACTGAGGTTGAAATTGGATAAAAATGAACCTGTGGTCCAACCAGTGTATAAAGCAGATGTAAGCTTTATCAATCTACCATCGAAAGGTGAAAAACCTACTGAAGGTGAACTCCGGGTTCCACCACTGCACATAAGCCTTAGAGGACGGAATTCCGCGGTGATAAAAAACTCAAAAAAAGAAAAGAGAAAATTTAGCCCCGGAGACTTGCACACGAAAAAAATTAAAATTAGGAAATCGTTGGAAACAGAAGACAAGTCCCACAGGAGAGACACAGATGAGTGTCTTGTATCTAAAACGGGAGATAGTACTGAGAATTCAAAGACTGATGAGTATTCACACGTCAAGAACATAAAGCTGAACAACCATTACAATGAGGGGGACACGATTAAGACGGAGATCGCGGTTGATAACAGCGTGGTGTACAGAATGAAGACGATATCGAAAAATGCTCACATAGTCACGAAGTCTCACGATTACAAGCTCCTGAACAACAAAGTCCAAACGTTGGACAACATGAAGATGAGAAAGAAATCGAAGCTTCTCGGCGAGAGCGGGAAAATTATAGAGAAAGAAAGGGACAAGGAGTGGAGGAATGATTTGTTGGAGAAGGAAGGCAAGTACGCGCAGAACGAGGGTTATAGAGAGATGGTCAACAACCACGAGATGAAAAAGAAGTTACCAACTCCAAAACTAGAAAAGGGTAGTAATAGTGGTGGTGCGAAATGTGATAATTTAAAGTCCAGTGACGTCAAAACGGTGCAAGTGGACACAGATTACAATGAAGTGAAAACGGGTGCTAGTGAGGTTGACAATAGGTTGCTCAAGTGTCGTAAGAGCTTAGAACGGACGATGAGTGTGGACGATTCGGACACGTCTAAGTTCGACCGCGAGGACAACAAGTTGAAAAGGACACTAACAGACACCACAATCACCTCCCCCAACGGACTGATCACAACTGAGAAGCGGAGGAAAATTAGCCATAGTTCCTGTCCAGGTATGTATACTAATTTATGTTAAAAATCATAGGGTTACTTCCATATTATTTATTTATAAATATGTTCATTTTTAAGTGATTGAACTGTAAACTGTTTTATGTAAAACTACATTGTAATTAGCTAGAAAATATATACATATATAAAAGTGTTATAAAATGGGATTCACTATTTCAATTCCTTTTGAATTGTTGTTTTTCATTTCTTTTTCCATCAATTGAAAAGAATTTTTGAATATATATATATCTGTGACACTTTTATCAGATGTACAATGGTTGTATTAAAAACGACACGTTACATATTGAAGTACTGTTGTCTACTTGAACACTCAAGATTATTAAAAAAGGGTTTGTTGAGATCACTAATGAAGTATACCTGAGTATTATTGTATTCCGTACATATGATGTGGTACTTTCCTTGTCATTTGTGAGTGTCATGTACCAAGTACTAAGCCTCTTACGCCTGAAAAGTGTCCTGTATGTTTGATTGACGTTTTGTGAAGCTGTAACATTAAACATTTCAGCAGTAAATTTAAATGTTATTGACTGTTGTGGTTTTTTGATTTATCTAAAATTATAACATTGAAATGCACAGTTTGTTTCTGTGTATTTGTTGTGAATGATTTTGGGTTCACATTTTTTATACAGGATGTATAGTATATTCAGTACAACTAGCTGTTTGACCTCCTGTATAGTCATTTCATTATTTACAAATTAAAAACAATTTTATTATATAAGACGTCCTTAGATATGGAAGTAATCTTAAATGAGCTATTTTCTTTATTTGTTGGATATTAAAAATATTGTTTTATATTGTTTGTAGAATTTATACCTTTTTCCATATATTTGTATAGACTTTGTTACATATTATATTGTTTTAATTTTATTACTGCCTTCATTTTATATATAGTTTCTTTATTTTATACTCTGAATACATTTTCAATTCTATGTTCTTGTAACGTTTTAATGTGAAACAAAATTAATATTATGGCTATAAGTTAAATTAATTAAAACATTTTTAAACTGCACTGGTAGTGTTTCACTGTTGTCAAAATTTATCAGAGAGTTATATAAAAAAAATCACCATCTGGGGTTATATTCATTAAATTGAATAATCTGTTAGTTTTTCTTAAGTTTATTTATTTGCTTGTTCGAATTCAAAGTGCTAAGTATATGAAAGTAAAATTTAATTTTTGTCATGTTTGCCATGTGTTAGACTCACATTTACTTTTAGATATCAATTTGACTTTGTATTAAGTTAAATATGATTTGCATTAGTTTTAATCGTAAATATTCGAGATACATGACACCCCTGTCTATTTGCGTTCCAGATCCCCCTGGATCGACAAACGTAGGCACGATAGGCGCTAGTCGCATAGATTCCCCCCCGCCCGCCTCTAGTCAGCGCTGCGGGGCCGTGTCGCCGCGCCGCAAGGAGCGCCCCAAGGACAAGTCCTACTGCAAGCTGGTGGCCGAGCGCGCCGCCCGCCCCGACACCGACAAGTTCGGCAACAGGTCGCCCACGTCGCAGGCGCAGGGCGAGGACTCCGGCATCGAATCCATGGATGCCCTGTCGGAAAAATCGCCCAACCAAGCCAGCCAGTCGCCTCCTGGCCCGCAGAGGAAGGAGCGACTGGACATGCCTCGCTCTACCAGTCCTACCTCGGTGCAGAGGATAATAGGTGTACTAGACCCTCCGGCCGCGTCCGACGAGCTGCTAGAGAGGCTGTCGCTGGCGACGGGTCAGCCGCACTATGACCCCGTGCCGCCCGACATCGACGACTTGGGCGACATCGAGGCGGAGCTGGCTAAGATGCACGCTGACCACATCAACGGAGACGACGCGCCCCGGCGGCCGCCCGGCGACTCCCCGCAGACCAAAGAGGCGAAGAGAGAACCCACGCCGATACTCAGGGACGATGAGAAGCTGCCCGGTCAGAGTAAGGAGCGGAAGGACCAATTGAAAACAGAGGTGAAAATTGTTGAAAATGCAGAAACTAAACTCGAATGTAATATTGCTCAAAAGAACGAAGCTCGCGGCGTCGAGTCGATAGTTTCGCCAAAAAAAGAGAAGGGCGTCGATGATTTCGACCATCTTCCGAGCAGGATGTCGCCACCACTCTATACGTATTCTAACCAGGAGAAGGTGTGTGCTAGTGAAGCTCAGTTGAAGGAGGACAAATCGTCACTTGTTTCAGAGAACGGAGAGACGAAGGGTGGCGCGTCGGAAATAAAGGAGAAACTCGAACCGAAGTTGGAGAGGCTCCCGCTCAAGGCAGACTTTCCCGACAAGAGCCTTTTAGAGCAGCTGCTCATTGAAATACCAACGCCGGAGTACGCCGGCAAGAGGCCCGAGTCGCCGTCACCGTCGGCGCTCGAACGTGTGCCGCGCAGCAGCGTGCGCACGCGCTCCAGCAGCAAGATGAACAGCCCCGCCGACGGACCCAGGACGCCGCGCCTCAGCCCCGGCATCAGCAAACTCGAGCGGTCCGACTCACCCGCGTTGCAGCCGAGAAACTGCTTGAGAAGCGGCTCGGTAGACAAGACGAGTCCGAGGACGGCGAACGCCGCATGCGCTCCTGCCAAGCCCGGCCCGGGCGCCAAACGGAAGCGGCGGGAGTCGGAGAGCTCGTGCGCGTCCACCATCAGCTGCGAGGAGGGGCCGTCGCCGGGGCGGCTCAAAAAGAAGCCACGGAAAGTGGAGCAGAAGGTCGCGAACCCGGGGGCGACGGGCGGCGGCAAGGGCAAGAAGGAGTCCGACAGCGACAGCGACGAGCCTCTCATCTGCAAGGTGCGCGGCAAGAGCATCAAGGGGCCCCGCCCGGGCGCGCCGCTAGCGGCCGTGGCGGCGGCGGGGGCCGCAGTGGCGGCGGCCGCGGCGGCGGGTGCAGCGGCTTGCGCTACGGCCGCGGGCGCGGCGGCGGCGGCGGGCGGCGGCACAGCGGGCGTGGGCACGCGGCGCTCCGTGCGCCACGGCCCGGCGCCGCCCGCGCCGCCTAGCGACACGCCCGTCCGACGGAAAACGAGGAGTGCCGGTGAGTAACGTTCTCATTGCACATATCATCACCCCAGGTCTCTAACGGACTAGGTAGGGAGCATTGAGTGCCAAATATCTATTCTTACAGACCTGCCATGCTTTCTATATAAATTCAATCACACTCTTTATCTATGCACGCCGGTTTCGCAGACTTGTAACTTCCCCATCAGCCAGAATATATTTAGATACAATACAGTAGAACATGGAATACTCGATGACGTAAATATCATCGTATGGGCAGTTTCAGTTCACACTGTATGTGGGTGAACATTGAATTAGTGATTTCAGGCGTGCGATTTAGATAAATACCATTGCATTATTTTATTTCTTTCGGTTAAATTAATTTTCACAGTCCATCAATTTGAAAATAATCTTCATCATATTGGTTAAACCAACACTGACTCCTGACCTTTCATTTTCTATTATGTGATAACGTAGCGAAAGAAGCTCTGGTTTTCTCAAATCTATTATGACATATTGAACTTCTTCGACGGTGCTGTGTATTTTTTATCGTATAGAGTCTGGACTGGGATTGAGGTTTATGTTTGAACTCAAGTTACTTGTCCAGTAACAATGTAAATGAATGTCCTCATATTTGCCTTTATTTCAGAGGTCCAGTAATGCACAGGGACATTTCGACAGAGTAGATGTTGATTTTATTTCTGTTCTTATTACAAATCGATTATAAAGAAAATAAATTGTAAAAGGCTGCAGCGGTAGTAACGAGTAGCAGGTCCGTTTTTATGGTACCGCTGTCACAACATCTAGCCAATCATCTTTCTTAATAGGAGTTACATGTGTATTACACTTTATAACGAAGTCATACTATGCAATTGAAAATTTAGTTTTGTCGTCGGCACTGACCAGCTTATTGTTAATATAAAATCAATGTAAGTGAGAAAAATGCAACTCGGCAAACGTAGCGTAGGAACGCCCTCCAGCTAGGTGGAGTTACCATATACGCAAAGTGGCTGGCAGTGGTCGGATGCGTAGAGCAGACGATCGAGCTCAATGGCGTGCCATTGTAGAGGCTTACGTCTAGCAGTGGACAATGACTGGCCGATAGTGTGTGTGTGTGTGTGTGTGTGAGAAAAATACAACTTACTAAACAATTAATAACGTATAGACAAAAATAAGTCTACCTGAAGTTCCCGATTTAATCGTACGGTGCCATAACGAGGTTAATATTGTGGTTCCAGTGGGCGAGGGGGGCACGCCCGCGCCGCCCGGCGCCGTGCGGCGGCGGCGCGCCTCGCGCGACGGCAAGTGACGGCGGCGGCGCGCGGAGCGCGGCCCGCCCGCGCCCGCGCCCGCGCCGCCGCACGGCCTCGCGCTGCTCTACCGCCTCGACTGACCCCTGCCCCCGCTCCGCTCCGCTGTCCGGACGTGAACGTGCGCCGCCGACAGCACGCTGGCTTCGTGTGTCCGAAGGGAAGCCCGGACCGCGAGCCGCCGCTCGAAGTTGCGCGTGTGGGTGTTCCGCCTTGCTCTCGTGCCTCACCACATCCTTGCGGACTGCTGGTTTTTGATTTTATGAATCTCACGTGTTTGTAAAATGCAAGTTGAGTATCGTGCAATACAAGCGAGGGAGATGTGTGTGACGAAACTGTTAGTGAAATTTTTAACAAAAGTAGCGTGTGAGAAGTGTTGTTGAAATCGGAGTTACTCGCCTTCCGCCGGCCGCCCGGCCGGAGCGCCTCGATATTTATCAAAAGTGTTCAATGAAGACGTTCCTCGTTCCCGATACCACCTGAGTTCGAACCCCGTTGCAAGGCCAACGTCGTTTGTATTTCGTTTTGTCCATTTTATTTGTACTAATTTAGTGAACAAAATATCATGTTACCATTCACTATTTTAAAGCATTCACGACGTTTTCTGTTAAATGTAATGTAAGTTGATTTTCTTATTTCTCTATCGAATAATTTTTTAAGAGCGTCTTAAAGTATGTAATAATAATCATCATCACCATCAACGAAGCGGCGGAACTCGGACGTGCGTAGTTTAAGCCAAACGTGGGAGCCTTAGTTTAGTTAGTAGAGAGGTGTATAATCGTTGTACAAATAAAGAAAGCACTCGATTTGTAGAGAGAGAGACACACTTGTTATAATAGGTTATATGTAAAGATAAAAAATAAACCGAGAGATATAAAAGATGAGATGCGTAAAGTTTTAAAGATATTTTCATACGTTTTTGCACGTAACGTAACGCGGGGCCGCGCGGCGCGGGCCGGCGCCGGCCGGCGGGCGCCCGCGCCGCGCCGCCACCCGCCGTTTAATGTGTAAGTGAATTCACGAGACCAATAATTGTAATTTATTAATATGTGACACAATATTTGGATAGATAATTTTCTTAGTGAAATGATAATAATGTAATAGACGTGACTGAGTGTTTTAACAGTTTGTCTGTACGGGCTTCCAGTATAACTAAACTTCATTCATTTGAACGCCCCATATTTGATTTCCGATCCCTCCTCCAGTGTTACGACCGCGTCCCCCATCGTCCGTTTTAATATGATTTTGTTTTTTACATACACATATATATTGTATGCGACAATCGATTTTTGCAAACCAGTGATCGTTCGTTTTAGACTTAAGCTAGTGGATTTTCTTTGCACTGTACATAATGAATATGATTGATTTCTTTTTTCTCTAATGAAATTTAGTTTTTTTCTAAGTAGATGCTAGTATTTATTATCACAATTTTTAAAATGAACCTCACTTTAGTAACGTGTGTAGATAAATAAAAATTATGGGTTTCGGATTCGTGCCGGGTGTAGTAGTCGGCCGCAACATGGTTGCGTTGCCACGTTTCCATATAATAAACATTTTAATGTGAACATTATGGCAACACTGAACAGTTTTATGTGTATATTTAAATGATTCATTTGTTTGTTACAAAATTTGTTATCCTGAAAAGTTGTATTACGGGAAAAAATTGATGCACTTTTTAAGGAATTTTTAAACGCAGTATGAGAAATCATGACAGCGGTGTATATCTGAAATTCATGTTTTCCGAATAGAGAATTTCCTTTGCGGTTCCTAATGTCTGAGCGATACAATCAAAAGCAATAATTGTGGATGTGAAATCTAATACTTAGTAGAGCGAGGCGGAGACGTCGCTTATCAACCGCCTTAGTACTTCGTAGAACGCGATCCACGTAGGTTTTTCGGTATTTTGTACCTTACATGTTCGCCCACTTTTTTCCTAAACCCCTTCTCCCCCTTCTGCCCCCATTTTTGTATCACTATTTTGACGATGTTGTTGTTATTATTATTATTATTAGGTCGGACGGTGATAGTGCTACAATACAAAAAAAAGTGTTTTAGTACGTACGTAGGATGTGTATAGTTATATATTGAGAATATTTTATAGTTAAATATAAATAAATTGCCTGATAAATTGTGCCCTAAAACGTGTGCCGTGGATCGAGCTGTGTGTCTGTCTATCGCTATCTGTTAATGAAATTATGATTAGTGTTAGAACGGTACGGCTATCCTTGAGAGGGGCGGGGTGCGAGCGAGACGGCGGGCGCGCCGCGGGCCGCTTGCGTGTTGTTTCATCGTTTGTAAACTATTAATTTAAAGATCGGTCCGGCCGATGTACAATCTCTTGTAAATTTTATGTATAGGCGGGGAAAGTTAATATATGTTACGCGTTAAGTAATTGTTTTTTTTTGGACAATGTTTTTTTGGAAGCGAGTCGGTTCAAGTCGCGTTGTACATAGGGCGTTGTCGCCGACCAACACGTTCCACGCGGGCCGACTTCTGTCTATAGTACGTACCGTACGAAGCCTTGTAATGTATAATAAGAGTGACCTGCAGGCTTGTACCATATAGTTTTAGAGAATGGACTCTCAAAACTAGCTGTGTATAATATTGGGTGTATAGTTATCCTTTTTTTAGTTTATTTTTGTCATTTTTGTTTTGTTTTCATTTTTCCAACTAATGATAGTAATTTATGCCGATAAAATAAAATATCTATATTATATATACATTTATATAATACATATATATATGTCTACGATGATGAAAGAAATACAAATAGTTAACACTATAAATATAGGTTTAGGGGTTACACCACACCATGAGGAATAGCGTATAGTTTTGGTATGTAAACATTATATGAACCTGTAAATAGATTGCAAAATATTAGTGAATAAAAGAATTGATACAATAAAATATAACTTTATGTTATTGTAATATTTTTTTAGTACGTGTTGTTAGTCGCCGGCGGAGCCCGAGCCGGCGCCCGGGCCGGCTCTTAGTGAATGTGAGCGCCTGTAAATGTATGTTGCTGGCAATCGATCAATTGCATCAAACCTTTTTTTTAATTGTGCATTATTTTTTCTGTAAGTTGCTTTCACTGTCGTTCTTCATTATTTTTAAATCATATAATTATATTCATAAAGTACGACGAGTCATGGTGAATTATTATCATATTATTATGAATGAAAAGAAATAAGGAATATTATTGTTCTGCTATTATTAAATTTGTAAAGTTAGTTTATTAATAAACGAATAAAAATATTGTTTCTTGTTTTATTGGAGATGGTAGACTTTCGTATATGTGGCAATACTGACAAATGAATTGTCCTTGATGAGCCTAAAGAGGCCTGTGTCCAGCAGTGGACGGAAATACGCTGATAATGGTGATGACGATGATGATGAGCATAACGTTGATGATCGGATATATGAATATTATAAGCCTGTGGTCATCTGAGAACAGGTAGTCGTCTTCAAGACTAGCGTTTCCCAATTTGTAGGTAAGTTTCCAGCCACGGAAATGAACCATATTCAGCATTATATGCTTCTCTTTATAATTACACGGCTAAAAAAAGCAGGGACGTAGCACTTACAATGAGTATAAATTTGTATACAGGCAAGTAAATGTTTTTTATTTGGTCTACTAACGGTATATAGGTTTTTGTAAGTCATAGGTCATAGAATTACTGGATGTGTGTCTACTGTGTCTGTACAGAAGTACAGACACAGTAGAAACAGTCTATATTTTTATTTAAAAAGTTACAGTACATTACAATACACTATTGCAGACTATATCGCGTCAAAATATATAACAATAAAGAAAGTATGATAGGTAAGAGCAATAGGCAGAGATCTTACTGATAGATTAGTTATATTTCTTTCGACGTTAGGTGCTAAAGAAAAGTTATTTGACAGAATATCAGCATTTAAAGATATATTGTCTTATAATTAGTGTTCATAATTTTGTAAGCTTTAATACTGATGTGGTGTAGAATCCTCGTTTAATACAGCGGTAATTAACACAGCGGTTGGTAAATTGTTTTCTGAACATTTTAAACGTGACATATAGAACACCAATTTTTAAGTTTGCTAGTAGTCGGGCAGATATATTATATGCCTTGTAGTCAGCTCCTAGTTCTGTAGCCAGATAATGCAATTTTAATACATTTTGATAATCTTTCAAACAGTCAAACTTTTTTCTATTTTATTAATCGCAACACATTCAAACTAGAGCTATCAGAAATTAAAATTCTCGCTAAAATGCTGACTAGTGGATGGTTTAACATGTACTGCTTAATAAACATTGCTGTATATATTTAAATTACATAAGTTAAACTATTAATTAATTTTCTGCCATAACTGCAATCCAAACAACAAAGATATTTTGACACATTTCTGTGCTTATTTTAAGGTAAAACACTTAGTAAGTTTATAAGTATAACTTAGTAAGTTTAAACTTAACTTAATAAAAACAAAATACCCAATAGTTACATCGTATAATTAATTCCCTTTACATCTGTATTTAAAAATAGCTCGAAATTATTAAATAATTGTTTTATTTTTGACTTCTGGTCATAACATTGCATCCTTTTTATGATTGAACTGTTAAAAAAATGCTTTAAATTAATTAGTTACCTGAAGAAAGTATATTGTGTAAAAATAAGTCTTAATAAATTAACTAATATAATCCCAAGACCGAAAATATAATAATAATAATATTGTATATGCGTGCAGTAATAGAAAACATAATCGGTTCATGTCTACGTTCTTATTGGTTTAAATCCGCTAGTTAGATAAATGTACGTTGTCTGTGGATTCTACTTCCTCTATAGGATCGCAGTACGTCATAGAGAACATATCACTGATAATTTACCTACTTGTGGACACCACTGTGGTTTATCGTGACCAAAGGCAAAAAGGTAAGTCTTTAAAGGTCGCACTTCATTATTTTATAACAAATCAGATCTGTATATTTGCAAAATTTGTTGACTATTCAATTCCATATATTAAAAAAAATAGCAAATTCTAGATGTTATGTAAGAAGGTTGTCAATACGCTTAATACCTTGCATGACGTTTTCAATTGTTTTAATAGTACATTACTTTAATGAAGGTTTTATTATTATATCAATATACTATATATTTGACAATGAATGTATTTACACTTTCCTACCGAATATCTACGTAACCTTACTATAATTTCAATGAGGTATTTCAGTTTCATACATGTCAAATGTTGGGCAGTATAATATTTATCGGAGTTATAATTAAAATTATGACGCCATAAAGTAAACAAAGTTTTTAATAAACGGCTAGTTTTGTTTATCTCTGCCATAAACCCATATTCAATACGATGTGAGATCGATATGTTCTACCTAATGAGTAATTTGATTTGTTTAAAACATAGAAATTCATTTGTCTATCTTTAATGCCTTTGGAAGGCAATTAATCAATTTTCGTTTGCAATTTTCTGATAAGCGTAGCCAATGTTTTTATTACCACAAAGGGGCAGATAAAAAATTAGGAAAATGTTCCAGTCTGATGTTTGTGGCACATGGATAAGATTTGGGTATCTTAATAATTTTTCAAATCATACTTTTAGTTCAAATAGAACTAAAAATCTAATTATGCTATGCGTACGCAATTATATTGACTGCCTCGTTGGTCGAGTGGTTACAAGCGCGACTGCCGATCGGGAGGTCCTGGGTTCAAATCCCAAGTCGGGTACCATTAGTTTTTCTAATTTAGAATTTCTGGTAGTGACTCGGAGTCTGGATGTGTGTCTGGTGTATGCCAATAGGCTTACCACCTATTCCATTGTGAGGCTTAAACATAACTGGTGAAATGGTGTGTACGGCACTACTCTGCCTACCCCTTCGGGGATTACAGGTGTGGTGTTATGTAATGCTTATTCTGTCAAAATCTCAAAATATATGAACACTATCAACCTGCACAATAATATACATTTTTACCTTCACATCTGAATCTGCCAAAGGGAGTATTTGCTAGTCTGTATTTGCAGAAAAATCTAGTACTGTACTGTCTATGTACTGGGCACAAATTCAGACTGCCCTATTACCAAAAATCCATAGTAAAATCAGATACTACTTCACCTGGGAGTTAAAACCACCTTTCAATCAGCATTTGACTTTCAACCACTCAAATAACAAAGCAGTCATATACATGGAGTAAATGTACATGACTGTATTGTATAAATGTGTACAATATATATGGAAGAATAAAAACTAACTAATTACTGTCATACAAATTACATGATAATTGATTTTAGCAGGCAATTCATATTATCATCTTCCACACATCCATGGTCCTATGTAGTTTAGTTTACAATCAAAATAAATCAATATGTGTATGTGTCTTCAGATGGCAGACAAGGCAGTGTCGACCATGTCCAAGCCCCAAATGCGAGGGCTCCTCAACTCCAGCATCAAGAGGAACCTCATCGTTGCACTGTCTCTCTCTGCTGTGTGTGCCTTTTCCTTCAAGCAGATTGTTGGTAACGGGAGGAAGAGGAAGTATGCTGAATTCTACAGGTAAATCAAATATACAGACATATTTTATGTAAGTGATTTATGATAAAGGACTAATTATGGATTTTCAAAAACCATCTTAGGGCTAATACATGCTATCATGTGTCTTTGCTAATTGTAAAGTAGTATTAGAGGTAGTATTGTCCTATTGCATGTTGAGTAGTGTGAAGGGTACACAGATCCACTATTTAAAGCCAACACCTGCTGCAGCTCTTATAAGTGACCTTGACAATATTAATAGTTACATTATTATCCTCTACCTTGACTGCTAAAATATACATCTGTTCTGAGTGTGATAGTCCAGTGGTTAAGAATGAAGTCTCTCACTCCGGAGGTACTGGGTTGAAAAGTGCTTTTTAAGTTTCAATATCATTTGCTAACAGGGAAGGAAAACATCTTGAGGGAACCAGCACACATTAGAATTAATATAAAAAATGATAATTCTAAGGTGTGTCAAGTCCGCCAACCCGCACTTGGCCAGTGTGGCCAAGTGCGGATTAACCCTCTCGATGTGAGAAGAGACTCATAATCCAAAGGCGGAATGATAAATCGGTTGATTATTATTATTATAATTTTTTTAACTCCTAGTTTTAGTAATGCTATTTTGTAGTATGGAAGCTCATTTGAGCTTATTTCCAATATTATATATAGACATAGCTTATGTATTTACATAAGCTATGTCTATATATAATATTGGAAATGATTTTAAATTTGAAATAAATGTAGAAATGTTCCTTTGTATACTATGTATACATTAAATATGCTGTAAAAAAATTTAAAAAGCCTAACATCATACATGTATTCCCCGAAGGCTTAGGCAGTGGAGCGTAGTACTGCTATAAAAACTGTAAATTTTTTATAAGGATTTTCGAGGTTTTTGTATACTGGCAACACTCATTCTTCTAAGTGATATTATGGTATGAACGTACTGACGTAAAACAATAACCATAATATGTGAGCTAAAGTTCTAAAATTTAAACTATACATGTATTCTTCCAGGACATACGATGCTGAGAAGGAGTTCCAAGAGATGCAGGCAAAGGGTCTATTCCAGTCATGCTAAATAGTTTAACACCGTTCCGTAGTTGTATTATTTTGCTTTGAGTATGGTAAATTAAATGAAATCAATAAGTTAAATAGCGTTATTTATTTACATCAACCCTTTGATTAAATCAGGAGTCTTGGAATAATATTTGATCCAGGTGCAATTGGTCCTATTAGTTTTTAGTCTAATGTACCCTTTCAGGGTTAGTCCAATTCACATTTGGTCAAATAAACATTTGATACAAATTACAACTGGTCCAATTCTCATTTCTTCCAATTCGCGACTTGTCAGATGTACAGTTGGTCTCGAAACTGTATTGCTAAAATCAAGAAAGTTTTTCAATTTCCTACTACATTTCTGGAAAATCATAATATAAAATCCAATACATTATGTTGTTGATACTTTTGGTAATTACCTTTTTAGTGTTGAAATAACTCAATATTTCAGTTTTCTTAATCTTCAATCAAAATATCACTGTAGAAGGAATCCTTTTCTGAAGGAAATTTTGGGATATGTCTGGGACTAATTCCCTAGTTTTGTCTTATCTATATTTAGGTTATACCTATATCCATTATAAATGAAAGCATTGTTATCATAGCATTTTCTAAATATTATAAAGTACGTTTCATCATCGTTATCAACTGCCTACTCCCGTTCACTGCTGGACGTAGGCCTCTTCAATAGCTGTCTCGCCACTGAACTCGATCTTCAGCTCTTTGAATCTAACCACTGTGAATGTCTAAATTACAATATTTGTTTCATTCTTTTTAAATGTAAAACCACAATTTTTCGAGCGCGGTGGGTACGAAATGAGCTAACAAACTTCACAGTCTTAATGAAGCACAGCATGTCATATTGTTTGTAGCAAACATCAAATTTTTCAACCTTCTCTTAATACCAATAATATTTGCATTCCTTTCTTTTCTGTATGAATGATGTATCTATCCTTTTATGATATGGTTATGCAAGGAGTATAATATTAGGATAGTTCAACTTATTAATGACCGTTAACGAAGTTTAGTTTACAAAATTCGAGTAATGAATTCAGAAGTTGGGTGTATTTTTGCATTTTTGGGACTGTGTGAAAAGCGTGAAGGTGTAATTGTGATTATCAATAAATGAGAAATCAAACACACATATTTACGTTAATTTAATCAGGACATCAATTTATACGCGACTGTTCAGAATACATAAATAGTTCCAACAATTAAATTACATCTTCGTGTCATTGATTATTTTACACCACTTAAATACTCACGAATTGATCTACGTAATGATCGTAAATAATATGTATGTTCTTAATTTAAAGAATATCAAGATCTTATTATATAGAAGTCAGGGACCAGCCTGTTTACATAACTACAACATAAAGTCAATTACTGCGTACAGGTGATAAAAAATTATTATGAAGACGCACACTAGCGTCCATGTTGATTGTGTTGTCATATCGAACATTTAATCTCCACTTCATGGTAATTCTTTTTTTTTTCAAGTCAATGATATAACTGTAGTTATTAAGTTGCATGGAGGTAATTGTAAATTTTTTTTAGTTTATAGTCTAAAGAAACTTATGCAACATGAACGATAGTGTGTTTTTCCGAAAAGAATTGTGCGAAGCCATATCAAAATGGCGGTTATGAGTTTTTGTCTTACGATATAAGAGAGGATTACTTTTTGGTAGGTTTGTATATGGTTACTGCATTGCACTATTGTGGTTTTTATGTTGTTGAAGGTTACAGTTATCATGGATATGTCTAAGATGGTATACTTTGACTTACTGTTTAGAATTTCATATGGATTAACAGATTTACCTAAATATACATAGTTTATTTTTAAATGTTGTTATTTATGAACTGCGTTTATCAAGAGTGTTAAAAAAGCTTATTATGGAATTTCTTGTTTTTTGTTTTTGTAAAACAAAATTATTTAACTGTTCTTTCCTGGTTTTCACCTAAGTATTTTTTGTTTAAATATGTAATGCAATAACTATAGACAAAGGAGTAAATAAGTACCATAGATTATCATTAGTGTTTAAAGACATTTTTAAAGACGTTTTATAAAATATTTAGTGTAAAATTTTCTTGTTATTTTCATATTAAAGTGACAAACCGTTATGTTCAAATAAGACAAGTGGTCATTCGGTTGAACAATAAATATATTTATTACTTGCAACACTAATGATATTCTAAAGTCTAACATATTGCTTAAGATACATTAGACGTATAACGTCCTTTATTAATAAATTAGTTTAAAAAATGTTATATAGAGTTAGAATAAACCTATACAGCGAGTTACGAAAGAGATAAGACAGTTATTCAGTTCATTTATTAGAATTAGAATTAGCGATATTAATTAAATCTAGATACTAAATTGCTTTGGTCACGATTTTAGAAGTTTGCTAAAGTGAAGATCAGGGTCGAGTAAGGCTTGGTTTGCACAGGGCGTCTCGAACGAAGCAAGTGAGAAAATCCTATGTCGCTTTACCCAGGAGTACTTTGCAGTTTCATTTATCGATTTAAATTATATTTGCTGTCTTCCCACGTAGCTTACGTTCGAAAATAGTTGTAGAAACCGCGCCTAAAGTTGCCTTCATCTTATACCAAGATGAAAAAGTTTAATGTTTAAACAAAACACCAAGTTAAAGATACAATTGTGCAGTTTTCTTTGTTCGTGCACCTCACCTAAATATGATTACCACCAAGATACTGGTGTTGCCAGAAGATAAAAATTTAATAAATACACATACCCACAACTTATCACGGCTGCCGCAATCACAGCTATTACTCAGAAGGTGATAGGTTAGTATGTATATTTTAACATTTAAACATATTTATTGTATTTCCCCTTTGTGCCATGAGACATATAGCATAACTAGTGAAACGCAGAAGCGTACTGCACTCCCCTGACTTCCCCTACGGGATAATACAGGCGTAATGTTATGTTATATGTTTCATAGCTACATCTGTGACGGGCACTCATCTTGCCTGACATATTTAAATAACCCATAACTACAATTTGAAAAGATTGTCTATTAGTTCAATAAAATTTAACAATCTCTTAAACAATCCAGGACAGTGATATACGTGCTACACTCATACATACAAATATATGTATGTATGTGTGAGATATAGAATCATTAAGCTACTCGTATATATTGTAAGGAAAATAAGCGTATGTAAAATTGTACATTAACACCTAACAATAACGCCACCAGATAATAATATTAAATTATGATGTATCCTGCGTCTATCGCCTGTACCGTCTTACTGGCTGATGATCCTACAGCTGAGGAGACTGGGGCGTGCTGGACCACAATGTTTTAAAACTATTTCAAACATCGAACATTTAGGGCACCGTGATATGTGGATATTTAAAATTTCTCACATGAAATGTTTTACAGGACAATGTGAAGGCCGCTTTGATTAATTGCAATTAAAATATAAAATAAAATATGAGAGCACTGTTTCTTAAAGTAGGCAATAATGACACTTTGTGGACGTTGAAGGCTTTCAGGCGGGCGGTAAAAAGTAAACTCTAGCCCCTTACCGACCCTCTGCATCAAAAGAGTAACACTCATATGACCCACTCGCTATATTTAAAATATATGCGACTTTGGGTGCACTAGAATAAATTGATTCTTAAAGTGGGCAGGAAATAGGTTTGAGAGCTTATGACATAGAGTATGGGACAATGTGAATACGGCCTTAGTTTCACTTGGCATAGATACAAGACGCGCTACAAAAGTGTGAACGCAGCCTTATTTACACTCATAATACACAATACAAAAAGTGTCGGCGAAGCCTTAGTGCAATTTAACACGAAGCATTTTTGGTCCTTGGGTACGTACAATTTCTAGAAAATTCTAAAATACCCAGATTCGAGCTTCCAGTCATTGAATATTAACAGGCTTGCCAGGAACGAAGGTTTATTAAACATAATAGCGAATAATACAAACTTGCCCAGTTATTTAGTATGCCCCAGTCAACCTCACTTGGAATTAGGGTGGCATCAGGCGAGACGCGAACAGGTAACTTTTCGGTCTAGACCGTTTTCTAAGTAATCTGTGGCCAAGTTAATTCTTCAAACACCTTAACTTACCTAATTAATAATAAATTACCACGTACATTACAATGATGGACCAGCATCAACATTGACATCAAAGATTTAATAAAACGTCTACACCCTACATGATACATGACACTAGTTTTTAAGAACAGAGAGATTCGTTAAACACATCGTTAAAGAGAATGCTGATAACAAATTGTTATGCCGGCTATCGATATGGTTATTTTAATCTAAGCGTGGTTCTTTTTAGCTTATTCAGTTAAATTATCATGAAATAATATTAAATATTGCAGATTAAAGCGAATAAAACGTATTGTTATTAGTAATAATAAAACCGTTGCTTTTTTGTGACAATCTGTGGTCTAGCATAAAAAATTTAAGTAATTTTGTGTGATGGCAATATGTTACTCAATACATTTTTTTGTTGTAGTGTGCGTATAAGAAATATAAAATGAGCTGCTAGGTTTTTAATCAAATGTCGATAAATATGCCATTATTTTGCCTTTTTGCAGCGAAAGTTCGTTCGAATACTACAAAATGGGTGTTCTGATGGTAATATTTTGCATTCCGTTGCATAATGCATCAATTAAAGACAAATTTAATTATTATTTGCGGCAGTATCGTCAAATAATGTTTTTTTTTTAATATTATAAAGATAAAATGACGTACTGTCATTAAATCATAAGCAATTTAAAAAATTGACAAAACTTTTGGCGCGAATTTTTTTGGTAGTGTTTATTTAACTCTAATATTAGTACAATTACTTCTAAATACACAAGGACATAGATATAAAATAAGATAGATGAGCGTGAAATAATTTCAAGTTTAGGTACCCTTAACCGACTAGTGTTAACCGCGTAAACATCAACATTACACTATAGAGAATTCATTAAATACGATTAAGTTTCGTTCCCGCGACTAAATTAGATAGAAAAAGTGACATTACAAAACACAGATAAAATATATTAGTTCGCTTGGAGAGTATATGAAAGCGACGAAAAAAAATTCAAATGGCAAAGGATTTTAATTTATTCATCCAAAGTTATCTTATTAATCATTTTTAAAAATTGTGAATATCTAAATTAGTCGCCAGAGCTGTAGTGTAGTTATTACTATAATAATTAATAAGCGTAATAGATCAAAAACATTAATTGTTTTTTTCCTAAATCGCCATTGTTCGCGACGACTTCGTTAATTGAATTTTTTGTGAATAAACAAACGGCCGTTTTGATAACACAGGTTGATGATATAACATTTTTATAACGGTAATAATTGGATTCATTATCCATTTATTTCAATGAACGCGTCACACTTGTTCCAAGTTTTTTTTTTAATTTTGATATAAAATCGAATTCCGTTTCTAATCGATTTAAGAATGACGCTGGCTGCTTTTTACGCATTTTTAGCATGTACTTCATGCAATTGTTATTTTTTTAAACACGATGGTTTTTTTCAGTATGCTTTATAAGTCAGTGTGAGTTATTTAAAGTTTTATAAATCAATAGTATTAGTTAGAGCCGTGACTCATCATCATCATCATCATTACCAACCGTGACTCATTCAAAATTAATTTTTTATTGAACACATTTAAAATCACGAAATCTTTTAATTAAGAATATGTTTATCAGATAACTTGTTTTTTGGGTAGCTACAGTTCGTTAAACTAGGTTCCTTTTTTCGCTCGCCTATAGAAAGATATTGCTCCAACTTTGAGAAACATGTTGGGAAGTTGTCTTTGGAAGTTTTTTTTATATTTCTCAAATAATCGTAAAAGTGCATTATTAATCTCAAGTGATAATGAAAATGGTGATCCATGCAAAAATCCCATATATTTTATACAGGCTTACCGCTTATGTTTGATAATGACGTATGACGTCATAAAACACGGAGTTTGTTCGCAAGCACATAACGATGTTTTCATTCGAGATTTTAAATTTATTTATTGTTATCATGAAACAGCATTAATAATAGGCATTTTTCAGTACATCGTTTCTCAATATTTGTAGTATAACAATCCTTTACAAACAGAATGTCCTTTGAAATGAAACTGGACATAATAAAATTAATTTGTCCGTAACATTTTCCTTTCAAAAATGTTAAATCGATTTCGTTTTAATTCGGCATAATAATCATTTGTGTTCTGAGAAAAAAGGGGCTGATATGTCGTTTATTTATTATGCCACATAAACGTAATGACGAGTAATAGTGTCATTATAAAAGACACCACATGTATATTTTTATGAGATAGCGATCAGTTTACATCGTGTTTTTCCAAAAGATTGTACATCTCAGTTTGAGAAACGATGGATTTTAGTGAAACATGGGCATTTTCACAGCTGAAATTGTGAATTTTTAATTCCGGCCATTTCCGTTTAAGCTGTTAGACACAAAATATCTTTATAAAGCCAATAATTTGGTAAATATAACCTCGTGTAGTATCAGGAAGTATTGTGGTCACAACCAGAATTTTTTCTTTTAGTCTCAACTGAGTTTTCACACTGGCCGTTTTGGGGGAACTGTTCGAAATTTAAAAACCACCCGTTGATATACGGGTCTATACTTGATAGTTTCAATCACAATTCAGGACAAATCAAACCATCAGATTGGGGTCGGCCAATCACATGTTCTCCACGCCCCGCACGTCGAAGGTCTTGCCCTCGTTGGCGGGCTGGCCGTAGCCCCGGTCGTCGTACTCGCAGTCGCGGCCGCTGCGCACGGCCTCCACGGCGGGCCCGTACAGCTTCACGCACATGATCTCCTTGAAGTTCTCCAGTGCCAGCGCCAGCACCGAGCCGCCCAGCAGGATCTCGCACGAGGTTATCCGCTCCGGGGGCGTGTACACCGCTACAATTTTACCTGGAATTGTGATATTACCATTAAAAAGCTATTATTTTCCTTCCTCTCTTATCTTCCGTATGACCAGTCGGATACATTTCCAATTTCAATAGTTAAATTATAATATTTTTCAAATTATCCAAAATTTTTATTAACTTGCGTATTGCAGTTTTATTTTTAAATAGCCAAATATAACATGATAGTTACCGGTATGAAGGTCCCAGAGCCTTACGGACACGTCCTTACAAGTCTCGTCGGTGGACATGAGCACGCCCCCGGACTTGGCGAGCCGCAGGAGGGAGGGGGCCGCCACGTGCCCGCGGAGCGTCAGCCGACAGTTGCCTGTTCGTGTAAGAGGATATAACAAAAAATTGTTCAGCTGCTGACTGATTATTGCATAAATAGTTTCCTATATTGAAACGCCAATTAAAATAGTTTGTAAGTCCGCAGATCTCACTTCTGCTAAGAGGAACTTCAATCGGTCAGACATTGCTGAATATCTTTTAGAGATAATTCTAATATATTCTGTTCCTCTCTCTCTCTCTCTTTATTCCTCTCTTACTATCTCCCTTTCTGCCTCTCTGCCGACGTTCAGTCGTAGTAGTCTTTGTGGTGTCACGTGACACTAGCTGTCTTCACTGAATTGAAAGGAACAGCAATCTCTGAGCCAGTTATTCAAAAAATGGCACTGTTGCGCAAATGGCAGCACTGCCGCCTAGATGGTAGCATGCAGGCCGTTGCTAACAGTAGTTTACCTGTGACAAGGTCCCAGACTAGTATCCTGGTGTCGGCGAGGCCGGAGACCACGCAGCCGTCCACGGAGCTGATGGCGAGCGCCACGGTGTCGCAGCCCGGCTTCCACTTCTTGAACAGCGTGCCCGACTGCAGGTCGTACACCACTATGAAGTTCGGACTGGGCTCGTCCAGCTCCCGCGACACCACGCACACGTACGATCCTGCGAGTCACGTTTGTCACGTCAGAAATAGTCTGTGTAGGAGTGAATTACATTCCTCTACCTACCCTTTCGGGAATTACAGGCGTAAAATAATCTGTGATCCACTGACTATTATATATTTTTACTCGAAGTAAAAACGTAACATCACGCCTGTTATCCCCGAAGAGGGAGGCAGAGGAGTGTAGAACACTCCCACGTTTCACCAGTTACGTTTACGTCCCACTATGGAATAGGTGGTGAGCCTAT
>DWJK01000373.1:0-23080 GCA_018248815.1 Croniades pieria auraria
GAGCGAGCTATGCTCGGAGTCTCTCTGAAGGATAGGATCAGAAATGATACTATCCGACAGAGAACCAAAGTCACTGAAGTAGCTCAAAGGATTAGCTCGCTGAAGTGGCAGTGGGCCGGGCAAATCTGCCGAAGAACCGTACCTGCCGGTAAACGTAGTGTAGGACGCCCTCCAGCCCGGTGGGATGACGATCTGCGAAAGGCTGCAGGTAGATGCTGGATGATGCAAGCCGAGTCCAGCAGTGGACTGAAATAGGCCAATGATGATGATGATGATATAGATGTTACGATATTACTCAATGAAAAATTATGTGGGTATGTAGCGTGTCCACAATTTGCTTAGTTGCGTGAAGAATACCTCAATCATAAAAATAATTATCACCAATGTCTATTTTTAACTATTTTATTGTTAAATACGTACTTTAATATACTTAAACTATAAAAACGCTTTACCATTTGAAATAAATGTTTGCAATTTAAGTGCTATATATAAATATATAGTTATATGTCAGAAAATTTATCGTTAATAAGAGTAACTATGGCAGCACATGTTAAATTCATCTGTCACTTGCCTCACTTATGTCATATTTCATCTGATGTCATAACTTTGAAAAACAATGATATGAGAATTTACTAAGAGTAACTAATATCCATTTTCTATAAAAATGCATATACATAGGATTGTAAAAGTTACTAGATCTATAATACAATGCAGTCGTTATAGCCCAGCTGTTACAAACTGCGTGCAAATCAACAATTATAGGTATGTTTCATTTTTCTTCTAGACTTAGACATTTACATCTGTAAACAAAATTTAATGTCATAATTATTTATATTATTAAATGATGTTCTAATAATACCCATTCTTCGTAATAAGATATTTCAAATTTATATTAAAACTGATGTAAATGAATAGATAGTATATTTGCGTATTACAGATTAGTTACTACCGAACGAACGAAGCACAGCAAAGCTCTGAAAAATGAAAAAGAAAAACTACGAACATATATTGTGCAACGATATATCGAATATGTCAAGAATTACACAAAAGTATTAGAAGGTAGATTTCCGACTGCAATGCGAATGTACCGGGTTTTCAGTGTAGGTATTAAAGATTTCTTAAGAGATTTAAAGACATATATTTCACTGAGAATACAGGTAGCTCGAGAAAAAGGCTTCTCCAAAATGAGTCGACAAGACATTGAATTATACCAGAAAATGCCATCGGATATGCTGAGGATAGCTCCAGTATTAATTTTATCTGCAATACCCTTTGGAAATTATGTTATATTTCCATTAGCGTAAGTATTCAAAGACTGAAGGCTTATCTTTATTATTTTAAATGTAATTACAAACTCAGGATTTGTATGGTAATGTATATTGCCATGGGCAGCAGGTCCTCTATCTGTTTCACCAGATCAATCAAACACATTTTGTATACAGCTTGTTTAATAGGTAAATTAAACAGACATATCATAAATATATTAAACTTCCATCACTAAATGAAACTGATATGCAATACTAAATAATATAATATCTCATTTACCCCAAATTAACCCAGATATTGATGCTAAATGTTATTCATGTAACCTAAGTCCAACATGTGTATATGAAACATTTGTTTTACTGTGTTCTTTCTGTTTTCATCTGATGCTCTCTGTCTACCATAAATAATTAACCAGGTGTGATGATATAATAATAACATTTTTATCTTTGAGCTAAGCTTAATTAAAAAATTTGAATAGATCAGTGATGCTTCTATAAATTTGGCAAAAATAACTCAAAAATAATCAGAATAATAAATATCCAATATAAACCGATCCTAAATGTATATTATTGGTTACAATTTCAGATTTCTAAAGCCAAAAACCCTGTTATGTTCCCATTTCTGGTCAATACAGCAACGGGCAGAATTTTCCATTCAAGACTTGAAGGAGCGCTTACGTAACAACAGGCCAGTTTTCAGAGCATTACAAGCAAAAGTCAAATTAATACCTGATGGTGAGCTGAAAAAGAAATGGAGAAGAGTGATAGCTTTATTGGGTTCTGGTCTACACCCTACAGCGCAAGAAGTGATAGAATGTAAAGAGTTGTTCACCAAGCATCCTTATCATATCTCTAGTTTAAGCTACAATCACTTGGTGAGTTGGGAATCTATTGAAATCTAGTAATTCTAACTACACGAGTGTGTAGAAGATCGAACAAAAAGTTTGCAAATTACTAGGTAAAATGAATTAAATTAAGTATGTCTCACAAATGGGAAAAATAGAGTTAAAACATTAGAAAGCTGTTACTTGGACTGTATTGGTAATAGATCTCAATCTGAGATGACGTGAAATAACTAAGGGTAAACAGTTAAATTGAAAAATTCTAGAAGTCAATGGAATTGTCAAAGTTTAGCAAATGAGATATTAGCAAAACTCACACTTTGATGTGCAAAACTTAAGAAAAATTTGGCAACATGGTTAGGCTCCAAGTAGAACATTACCAGAATTGTTGAATAATGTAACAATATATCATATATTTCATTAATTAGTAAGGTAATGTTAAAAGATTACCTTTTTACTTTGACCACCATTGTTTTAAAACTTTGCATGTATACAAAAAAACAAACAAAAACCCTCATTCTGTTATCAAAATAACTTAATTTACAATTTTTTAGGGATATTTGCTGAAAATGCATGGCTACAGGAAGAGTATTTTTCGCAAAAACAAACTGAAGTATTGTGCCTTTTTATTATTAGAAATGGATAAGGCTATCGTTAGAGAAGGTGGAATTAACTCTCTAAGTACAGAGTCTCTACGTCATGCATGTCAAATGAGAGGGTTGAATAGCAGTCACTTGACTAACCAAGATTTAAGAGATTGGTTGCAGCAGTGGTTATTTGTGTCCCAAAATTCCGACAAGCACTCCTATTCACTTATATTGCACTGTCCAGTATTCTTTGCTTACAATCATCCCCAAAATTGGGTTCTTATATATTAAACATCAGCAAGGCTGATAAATATATTTATATACTGCTTTTGGGATTGTTGATATTTTATGTTGTTTAGTATAATTTTGCTTATTATATTATCACAGTTTTAAACTGTTCGTGATTTATTAATACTGTGAAAAATTGTAATGTTAATTTCAATATGAAATAAAATTTTTGCTGTTATATAAATAAAAAATAATTTATTTTTATATGCCTTGTAATTTTTACCCATTATACCCAATAGAAGTATGTATATCACAAGTATTCACATGACATGATCCATTACTAAACTGTTAAATTAATATGTATGTTTAGATATACTACAAACAGATAGTACTTAAGTAACTGGTTTATATAAAATAATTTGATTCATTTAATATATTGATAACTTTGATTGTCTTTTGATATATCATATCAGTATAGCACAGCACACCTTAAAAATCAATTATTGTCAATATCTTTCATCCACAGATAGTGTACTGTATAATACTGTACTGTAGTATATTATATAATATAAATCACAATACTCAATATAGTACGACATGAAAACTACTGTTGATATTATAGATAGAAAGTAGTAACATAGATAGATAACATATGTCAGTTTGGCAACAAACGACAGAAAAATGTCTTAACATGTCTACAATACTATAACTAGAGTTTAGTTTAAGCATAGCACATATTACTTTATAAAAATGTATCTTAAACTATGTAGTGTAATTGGAATTTCGATATATATTCATTTAATTCAAAGCAAAAAGCCTTATGGTAAACTTCAACAAGAAGTTTGGCGCCTCGAATGTGATTTGGGAGTAATAACAGATTCTGAATGCCCTGTGGATGGAGGTTGGTCCTCGTGGACTCTATGGTCCAGTTGTCAAGGAGCTTGTGATGATGTGGGACATCGTAAAAGGTTGAGAGAATGCAATAATCCACAAACCACAAATGGCGGCACACCATGTGCGGGACCTGATGAAGAGATTGAGGCTTGTTATATAACGAATTGCACAGTTGAAGATTTTCATAAATTAATAAAAGGAGACGCGGCCAGGACCGAAGCCTTGCAACATCTCAAAGCTGTCCCAGCTTTGTTAGAACAATGTTTACAAATGGAATGTCCTTATGAAGCAATAGAAACGGCACTGTCGTCTGATAATACTTGGCAATTGAACTCTGAATCTGTGTGGAATTCATTGCAATGTGTTAAGCATAATTTAGGTTGTCCGATTAAAGGTGAATGGGGAGTTTGGGGTTCGTGGTCAGAATGTGGTGCTAGATGTGGTAAAGGGTTACGCTGGCGACTGAGACGATGCGATACGCCTCCACCTTCTGACGCTACTCTTATTTGTTCTGGTACTCCTCTGCAATCTGAGGAATGTGAAGGAGACCAATGTGCTATAGAAGGACGATATGAGCAATATATAGCTGGGGGAACTTGGAGTAATTGGGGTCGTTGGTCTCTTTGTTCAGAAGTATGTGGAAGCGGGGTACGTAGAAGGAAGAGGAGGTGCCTTGAAAGTCATTTTCCTTTCAGTTCATTTACCTGGGGTACCCACTGTCGAGGACAGCATGATCAACTAGTGATCTGCTATAATCATAAGTGTTCTTTAGATGGTGGATGGTCCGGTTGGGGACCATGGGGACCTTGTTCAAAAACGTGCGGCGCTGGTCGACGATCCAGAACTAGATCATGCACGAAACCAATACCATCCGGAAAAGGTAAACCTTGTGACGGACCAAAAACCGAAACAGGATCTTGTTATTTACAACCTTGTGAAGTCTACACGCATTTAGTTGCTATATTAAAAGAAGACTCGTATCTGCAGTACAATTTACCTGGAAGGCGATCGACACTATTTCATTTCTATATTCGATTTAAGGCACTCTCCCCTTCTGGCTCATTAGTTCGTCGTGGTTCATTACAAAGCCCATATGTCCGGCTGAGTTTGCAAAAGTGGCACATTTGCTTAGATGCCAGTGGTATGTCTCAAACCTGTAGTCTCTCCCGAATTTGTTCATCAGTGGCCGTTGAGCCTGAAGCTTGGCATACAGCTTCGATCGCTATCAGCAGTGAAACTGCCATTATGCGATTAGATAACGCAATAACGTCCATCAAGGGATTTTTTCCTTGTGATCCAGAATTTGAAAATAGTGCTATCAATATTTATATTGGTGAACGATTTAACGGTGAGATACAAGAATTAATCTTGAATTTCAGTCCATTATCAATTATAACCGAAAGTGATAGTAGACCTAAACGGCGTTCCAACCACCATCCTACATTTTCTTCGAATGTAGCTTATGAAAAAGCCAGTACAGGCGAAGCCTTTTTGATTCTGGAAAACGATCATTATATACGTTTGCCATGTTTCAATGAACCAAATGAATGGCGTTTAGAATTAACTGTGAAGCCAATGCACGGCAATGGAATAATTTTGTTTCTATCAGATGTTACAAGAGACAGTTGGCTTTACATCATTCTACAAAATATGAGGATAAAAATGAAACTAGCTATCGGCGAATTTAAATCTGAAAGGACTAGTAGTATCGATTATCCTTGTAACCAATGGCTGCATATAACATTGTCTAAAATTGGAGGGTCAAACACAATCGAAGCAACATTAAATAGTGAAGAAAAGTTACATATTATATATGCAGAAAATATCAGGACGAGGCGCCGAAAATGTTTAAATAATACCCTTACGAAGAGTAGAAAAAACAAAACAATGACCGAATCAATGTCGGTTTGCCGTGACGAATTTTACCTTGGTGATATACCCGGAATTGTCAAGAGCCAAATATTAGAAGAGTTTCCTGCATTCTCGGGAATTTTAGCATCTTTGATTGCTAATGATATGTTGATAGACCTTCATAACTGCAGCTTAGAACGTTACAAGAATGGCAATATTCAGTTATCATCGAGAACAGCGAGTGTATCTCGCTCTTATCATGAAACTGGATGGGGAATTTCAAATAATCTAAATTTAACATGTCTTCATGCTAAGATCGCCCAGACTCATAACTCCGCGCTTTGGTTTCTTTTAGATACTACAGTGACCGAAGTGCTTAGCGATAATAATATTAGATTATTTGACGACGGAAGAATGCTCAGACTTGTAGCAACAGCGGACGATGGTCTGATTGGTTTTTACACTTGTAGACTACACAGCAATAAATATACATATAATGTAATTACATACGGCATCCTGGGACAAATGAAGTATGACTTGAATAGCCCAGACTTGACTACGATCATAGCAGTGTTTACGACTGTCACACTAGTGGCATGTACACTTTCATGGCTAGTAACGGAAGGTATAAACGATCTCCGCCATGGTTATGGATTTTTTCGTGATGCGCATTTTACTCCTGAAGAGGAAGCTGAATCATTATGTAAGTACATAGATCAAAATGCACATCTTTATAGTTCTAAAAGCGCAATTAGATTAATTAAAGCTAAAGTACGACGAAAAGCCAGAAGACTCGCCAGTAGAAACAGTTTTGGAGCACAGGAACCGGAAGGGCTGTTGCAAATGCAGAATGAAATTCCAGAGGCAAGTGACGGATCCGAATCGAACGGCTCTATAATCTTACCAGCCCTACCAGAAATACAAAGTTCGCGCGCAGGAACATCTCATGAAATCTACAGATGTGAAACATATAACTGCTCTCCTATGCGTGACTCATTAGTATCCACTGAACACAAAAACACTATATCTACTTTCGATATGTCTCCGCGGGTTCTTTGTTCACGTTTGTTTTTAACGAAATGCAAACATTCTTCTAAAAATAACGTTGTCAGTCGATTAAGAAAAGATAAATCAACATATAATGAGACTGACAATTGTGAGAATAAATCGAAACTATTTACAATGAAATCTTCAACAATAGGTAATATATCGTCTGCACAAAAAGTTTTGCAAAAATTTAATCTACTGAAAAATCATGATTCATAAAAGCAAGTATGCCGCATTTATGCCGCAGACTATGAAAGCGATGTTTTATTGTTTCGTTGGATAATAATATTATTTGGATAGGGCTACAAGAGGATAGGTATAAAATAAAACACTAATGATTGGGTTCATTTATTACGATATCTATATTTAAATTACTAAACATTCCAATTTTATTAAAAGTAATAAAATCAATAAATTATATTCAACGCTTTCATTGTACATCGTAAAAAATAGGTACTAAAACAATTTTTCAAACTGTTTGCAATAATATGGCCTAATTTTAAAAACTTAAAAATAATTCAACTGTAATTTTATAAAAAAAAATCGTTTACAACTACACTTATTTATATAATGTCTATTCTTATAAGGGAATATATTTCTAAAAACGTGTAATATACATTTATAGTGCAGAAGATAAAAATAAATAGATTCATTAAAATTACGGAAGATATTGATGCGTTAAAAATAATAAAATGTTCGAAAAAGATGCTTTTCTTCTTCACCTACTAGAAAATTTGTTAACAGCTGTAAGATTTATTGCAAATATTTATTCAGAATTAATGGTCGACAAATAAAAATTTATGAAGATTTGCTAATTGACAATAATTTCATATAAAATTGTTTTTGAAATACTTTCCAAAACAAGCAGTTTATCAGTTTAGACTGAAGTCGAGGTAGATAGTTAGTACAATGATAATAACCAAAATAAAATGTAAAACCCCAACAAGTGATACTCAAAAGGGGTGATAATGACAGGCTTAACTAAATGATTTGAGAAAAAAGAGAAGTATTTGTGCTTTTTATATGATAAACATGACTTATACTATATGTAAACTTATGAGATGACGATTTTATATGAAGCTTTACAACAAGCTGAAGCCTCAAAAACCAAGCAGATCTCAACACGAGAAGAGAGAAATAAGTGGATTAATGTATTACTGCATACTGCAGGCTGCTACTTAAAATATATGATGAGAGGGTAAGTAAAATTGAAAATGTTAGTATTGCACACTACCATTGTCCAAAGAAATAAAAACTATTCTAGAACTTAGTGAGATTATCGAAAGCTGTGTGTTTTTTAACAACCATTTTCTACTTATACAATAAATAAATACTTGCTAATTTATAATAAACCTCTATTTAATAATGGAATGTAATTAAGGTATTGTAAAAGTTTAAAAAAGCATATGTTATCATTACAAAGTATCATAATTCAAGACTACATAAAAGTTTAAAACAAATTGCACACAAACTCATTTATTCTATACTGAACAGTGACATTGATAAATTTGAATTGATTAAAAACTGTACTTGTATTTGAACTTGCCACATATATGTATTCACTACTATGGCATCACATGGATCACAACATTGACTAGAAATAAAAAATACTCCTTTTTTGAAATACAATTTTTAACAAGTGACTTAGCTGTTTGCACAGTTGAGACTCTAGTATATAATATAGTTAAGAGGAACACAGTAACATTAAACTATAAATAGAAGGTACATTCAAGAAAATGACACACCTAAAAGAACATTGGCAATATTGGCAAATAAAAATGAATCATTATCATCATCATCATCCTAGTCCCGTCCACGATATAGACAACATGGCTGGCAGTGGTTGAATGCAAAGAGCTGAAGATCGAGCTCAGTGGGGTGCCATTGGAGAGGCCTATGTCCAGAAGTGGAACGGAGTGGGCTGATAATGAAAAATGAACAACCCCTATTTTCTATTGAAATTTTAAAATTTCATTAATTTTAAAATTAATTTTAAGCCCTTCAAAATTGCTAAATTATCAATTTGACTAGTATATAGTAGCCACAAAAGGTTAGTAGGTTTTACTATTACTGAAATAATTAAATTAAATTAACTATGGGTTATTTATTACATTCAAACTACACATTATATATGTAATTGAGACTCATTATAATTAGCATATTAGTTTCCAATTAGATGAGATAAAATTCAACTACAAACATCAAGAGATTAAAAGTTACTACATCAATAAGATAATTCATAATATTATGTTATGAATAAAAGCCATATTCAAATGAATATTAATAATAACACCATAATCATGTTGAACATTACTTTGAGCAAATTAAACTGTTTGCAAAGATACAAAACAATCGCTTACCAATGTTAAGTCAAAGTAATGAATGCAATAAAAATATTTTTTTATAAATATGTCATGAATAAAAGATTGCAATAATAATATGCAAAATAAAGTTTGCTTTTATATAATATCTTCTTAAAGTAAAAATAATAAAATTCGACAATATATTATTCAATAATATACAACTTTAAATGCAAACTAATCATATATAAACTAGAATGCCGTAATTGTTTACAATTAAGAACTACAATTATTTTGGCATACACAGAATCGAGCAAAAAGTTATCATCTATGTTAAAGTCAATCATAGTAACTCAAATTCGATTTCTTTGTTTCCCATAATCATTCAGATTCATTAAAGTTACTTTTGAACCTTTATGTGTTTGTCTTATTGTTAATAAATAACCAATCATTTTAATGTTTTTTTTTTCATTTCGATTTCTTAAATACTATGTAATGTGATAAGTCAATGGCACAAAAAATATTAGGCCAATACTAGCAATAACAAGTTACTCTGATTGACTGCACATTAATGTATATCGGATCGTCGTGTCGTTTATTCGTCGTGGCTGTGGTTGTGCCTGCCGTAAGACTTGCTGCGTCGTTGCTGCTGTGGTACAGGATCTACAAAATCCACAGGCTCCACAGGATCCACAGTTGCTGTCGCAGATCGGACTTTGCGTTTGTAGTAGAAGGCCGTGCTTAACACTCCAAAACTTAGCAATGACGACATGATGAAGTTTATCAGCAGGTACGTATCGGCAGAATCAACATAGACCGTGAAGAGTCGCGCTGTAATAGAAACATCTGGGAAAACTACATTGATATTTCTTAGAATATTTTTAAAACTTATATCTAATGTTTAATCTATGTAAATGAAGTTAAGATATCTGTTTACAATGACCGATGTTTTTGTTATTTTGTTACAATACATGTGACTTCAATCAGATAACGATTGAGTCTTATTCAAAATCATTTTATAAATGTCTATGGGCTGCAGGTCACAGAACAAGAAGTAGATTATATTCCCATTTGTAACTTTTGTATTTTAAATAGAACAAACTGGTAAATGTAATCCAATAATATATTGTTTCTAATAATTACACATTTATATAAACTTAGCCTTACATGTGTGTTGAGAAAATTTTACTTGACTTGAAATTAATTTTTTTTTTATTATTTAGTCTGGCAAACAGGCAGATGAGCTACATGATTTGCAACACCCGAGGCGTGCCTAATGTTTTGTCGACTTTGAAAAAAAGCTCTTTTTGTGTTTGACTTCAAAAACCCCTTTCACTATATAGGTACATTTTCATGATATAGGAAAAAACTTTAAAATGTTCAAATATTTGCTTTATCTAGCCAATATTTACTCCTAGAGGGATCCTAGGGACAATAAGGGAATAACATTACTTATGTATGCACAGCTAAATTAAACCACCTTTTTACTGGCATTAATTATGCACAAGACCAGAAGTGTTCGAATTTAGTTCCTAGTTCCATATAGTTCAGTGCAATAAAACGGAAGGGTAGATATATAGTTGTCATAAGTGGAACAGATCTGTTTTTCTCTGCCAATACTAATAAAAAATCCTCCAGCTTTTAAAATAACATGTTGTCTTTAGTATTTGAAACAAATGATAGTGCAAAATGTTTCTAGCACAAATGGTTCACAATAAAAATGTTTTGAAATGCTGTCATGAAAAAACTGGAGAAATACAAAATCAGGCAACTCATCGGGTAATTTAATTCAGAAATAGTTAGCTGTCCTCTGCCAAAATAAATTAAGTGACAAATAACTGGTGATTGTTGAGGCGAATCTGTATAGGGTTCTCAAGAAAACTTCCTATTCTTCCTGCACCCATAGAAAAACCCGGTCATTTATGTTTTTATTTTGATAATTTTGTTAACACATAAATGTTGATACTTACACACATTAGTCAGCAGCGAAATGGTCCATGTTGTTAAAGAAACCGCCTCTGCATTGCCAGTTTTTATAATACCAATGATATAGGTCACCTTGGCACATCCACTCAGAGGAGTATTCAAAGGCTAGAACAAAAAGCACATTAACAGCCAAACTATTAAAAAGGTCTATCTACATTTTAAGATTTCCTAATATTATTATTGATTCAAGGCTTGTTGGTTGAATGGTAGCAACAAGCCTGCTGTTCAATAGGTACTGAGTTCAACTTTGAAGTTGAGCACTATTGGATTTTTCTAACTTAGATTAGAGCCATGAATATACATTTTTTTTATTGATTTCATTATTTAATTCATACTTAATAAACCAATCGGACATAAAAAAATTATCAATTGACTTCTATCTCAGATTACATATTCCATCACTCATAAGGAAGTCTCCTTTGATCGAAAACCTGTTCGCATAAGATGCAATTGAAAAGAACGTAAATTATTGAAATTTGTGTCCAAATTATTAACTTACCACCATGTACTCCAGCACTTCTTTCGGGATAATGCCAAGGATAAATCCGAAGACAGTGGCAAAGTAAATAGCAGTAGCCAAGGGTACAATCGGGAGATTCATCAGGTTGTTGTACTTCAGTACATAGTAAATCAGCACATACAGTTGTGCAATTATGATGGGATACTCCAAGTAAGTCATCACATTGTAGTTGTTGGTGTAGTTGTACAGAATCATTATTGTGAATCTAAAAATAACATTGTGACGCATATATTTGGACTACATAAGTAACATTATTAGAAATAAAAAGAAATGCAAGTTACAGTAACTAACAATAGTTGCAGCTTTTCTCTATATAACTTGACTACTTCATTGCTTCAATGGTTTGTGAACCTGATTGTTGAGCCGGGAGTTGTGGATTTATTTTCTACTAGGATAAATATTTGGGTGATAAGCCCAAGTATTTTCTTTAGGAGGGTATATGCATATATTTAGTATGTCAGCTATCTGGTTACCATAATAGAAGCTTTTTGATGATTATTTTGGGATCACATGACTGTGTAGGTGTCCCAAGATAGCTATTATTATCAGTTTATAAATAATTGACTGAAAAGAAACATGAAGCATCACATACCACACATCTGCTATAACTTCTTATCATATATCAATTGCACCCAGACAATCCAGATTCTAGCTGAGGTGTTCAGTAATAGACAAATGTAGATCAAATCAATTAGATCTATTCTTGAATAACTACATGCAAAATCGGCAGTAACAGATGTTTTTCAAAAATAAGACAAACAAAGAAAACAAAAAATAGAAATTTCTTACCCGGAAATTTCCAGCAACATGGCCTGCGCATACAGACCCTTAGCAGATTTTCTCTCCCGAATGTACATAATTTGAGGTACTTTCAAGAAAAGGCATGACAATATGGTAACCGTGCTCAGAGAGTTGGCTATAAATTGTATTATGTCGATCTCCATCGTGCAGACGCTGTAACAAGTGCAGGATTCGGTATCGATTTTCGGTTTTCAAACGCAATGTCGCAGAAGCGGAGAGTCGGTGATTATATTTAAATTGGCAGGGGTCTCCGCCGAGCACAGTATCAAATCTGTCGTCGCTGATTTATTGTCAAGGTCAACGTCGCTACGGTACTAAATGTAACATAGATACTATAATAATTGTAATATTCACACACCGAAATGAAGCTAACACTTACCTGAAAATGCCGGATCGATAAAGCCGAGCTCTCAAATGCAGCTAGTACCCCTAGGTACGACTGGAACACTACTGAGCACTTTATTTAAAACATCTTCGTATAAACGCTAAACGCATGCGGCTTAGTGTATTGGTATGGCAGTATTGATTGATTGTTGTTTTACCGCAACCCGTCGTTCCCGACGAGCGAGGACTTCTCACTCGCGACGGTTCTCAAATGTCATCGTTGTCACAGTCAAAAGCAAATTATTTTAAAATTGTCTCTTAGTACTATAACAAAATTTAGGTATTTAGAATAAACGAAATTTGTTTTTATATTTGATTAGTAAAATACCCTAATTGGTTTAATACATTTTAGGCTGACTGAGCTTTAAAAACAAAACCTTACCTTTGTTTATGAATACACTTAAGCCAATCCCATAGAATTATTATACATAGAATAAGGATCCAGCTAAAATATGTCCCTCGAAAAAAAAGAGATAGCAAATGAGGCTACCTATCCCTCTGTTTTTTTCTACTCACGTGCGCACAGGTCACGCTAGCGTGACTACATTACTTGAAAAACAAGCGGTTTTTTTACTGCGCATGCGTCAGTAGTGAGATAGAGAGACAGATACACATACGGTATCGCGATCATTTCTCTTTTTCTAACCATCGGACGTTGCCGTTTACAGGCAGCAGCCGTTTGTCTTCCCTGCTCTATATATAATGACTATGGCCAATCCATATGGAACTTATTCTACTTTTGGTCTACAATCTTCGGTGTACCCAGAAATGTATTACCATAACGTTCTGTTCAATTTTCCCTAATGCTCACATAATTATCATACATTATTTGCGTGCCCAAGAATTTGCAGAATTCGTAACGTATATTGTCTTTGTAATATTATAAATGAACATTATGTTACTTTTTGCTTTTTTTGTAGTAGGGAAAATATCTTAACATAACAAGTTATGTACATTAACCACAAGTAAGGACTATTTTTAAATAAAAATAAAATATTCAGCAAATTAGTATAATGTACCTAGCTTAAAATACAAAAATGTGCGTGGAGCTCACATGCGACAGAAGTGAATTTTCTTGCCTGTTATATGCAGATGGAGCGATTTCTATTACTTTAATTTTATGAAATGTATCATCGTTATCATAATAATGAAAGAAACCAAATTTGCCTTAGACAACTGGAATTACTTTTCCTTGCTTGCTTTGCCTAGTTGTGCTAGAATGGAAAATGCGGTGCGATGTGTTGACAATTAATTACTCAATGTTTTTTCAATAAAAAACGACATAAATTATATTGACAAAGGATTACCAACAACTTTGATTCTCTGCTTCTAAGTTTTATTTGAATTTTATGCAATTTAATTAGTATCTACATACTGTTGCAAAAGTATTATGGCATAGAATAGCGAATTAATACACAAAAATACCATTAATTGTGTACTCGTAGTGCAAAACGTATATACAAAAAGTTATAGGTACATTGTACCTCAGAAATAAAATAATTATTTGAGAGGGATATTTTTCTATCCATTGCAATTTTATGAAACGTGTAAGTCAAGTGGCCTGCACGGAGCTCACACCTTTTCATGCTACTACTCCTGTGATCTTAAATTTTCGTAACGTTTGGAAATGTTTCATTAAATTGACAAAAAAGTTTCACTTTAATACTTTGATCCATTATAAAATAATATGTCTTTATGTATTACTAACAGCCCGAAAGATACGAAATCTACTATGATTTATGGCATATGTATAAACGTGATCATGATGTGTGCTTATTTAATGATTTTCAATTTAATGTTCGCAATAAAATTAGTTGAATTTGGCAAAGTTACATGTGTGACAACTCTGGAAGAAGCAGAAAGTAATTTATGTGTATTATGATGACGTTATAGGAAAACTCGCAGATAATAAATATCATCCCTTTCGTTATTATATACCGGTATACTTATATTTTATACCTGTGGAAGGAGTGCAAGTAGCGATTTTAATGTTGCTAGATTATGAAACACTACCAAAGAACAGGGAGAAATTTAGCGATTAAATTTAGTAATTTGTAATATGATATCTGAGACACATCGTATGTTATTTCGATCAATATTTTACTGTCAGATAGCGCAAGAGTACAGTTTGTAATTTATATAATAGTTGATTACCAAAACGTAATCGTGCATAGTATTACGAACAGAAAATTTGGAAAATCGCCTTAATATACCATATATGTATAATAGATATTCGCTGTTTCCGGAAATGGACCACGTACAGTTAAAAGTTCTGTTTTATTATTCATAAAACAGCCTATATTCATCAGGTCACTGTTCATGAAATACAATTATTATTGTTATATTATCAGTATTAAATATCAGTGTTAAATAGTGTTAAATAGCTCTATCCTTGCTTGTTCTACATACATCACCCTCGTCATTTGTCTTCATTCTCTTCTCTTCAACAATTCGGTTTCAGAGAGTTCTAACTAGCTCATTAGCTAATACTTGACTTATCAAGTCAACATAGGTAGGCCTCGGTCTTCTTCGGTGTCTGCGTCCATCAACATTCGCATTGTATGTGTTATGGCATTTTTTCATAAGTAACAAAAAATAAAATAGTGAAATATGATATTACGTATTATGAAGTAGGTACACGCATACATACATATCTTCACGCGAAGTCCCTTACGGGGTAGGCAGAGAGCACGGAGTGCCAAATATGGGGATATTGTATTCCAGGACAGGGATCCGTAAATACCTGATGTGCTTCTTCCACGTTCATCAATCTCTTCAATATTATAGAACGTATTATGAAGTATTGTAATTTTACAATAAATAAATATTGCATTATAATAAAGCGCATATTTGTTAGCTATAAATGTATGCACACAGAGCGACGAAACTAAAATGTAAGCAAAATGTCAGCCACGAAAAATTGCGTAATATTTTACACTATTTATGATTATCATTGTTAAGTAATGTATTACATTATAAAATTCTTTACTTCTGGCACTCGAAGATACACAGAATTAATATCTCTCGTTATAACTTTTCAAATATTCCCGCCCACTCACCAATAACGTGACGTCAGAGAGATAGAGACAGAACTTCTCATTTAAAAACTAGATGGCGCTGCTATGGCCATTTGTGCTTCATCACAGCGTTTTGTTAAAAAATTTAAAATAAATATTAGGTACATATACCAAACATATGTAATGTTACGCTTTATGTCTTGTATTATATGTACAATATTTAAATTCGGATTTATACTTTTTAAGAAACCCCTTTTTGTTCGACATTTAATGTGAAAAAGCCAAATAGTTTTAAGATAACTGTGAGCTCAATTTGTTCAAATAGTCCACGTGTTATAAGAAACATAAATGTCACTGTAATCAACAGTCCAAATGAACTGAGAATTTTACTAGCCAACTACCATGGTCGATGCTAAGCTTATTTATTTAATTACATATATATATTATATTTTTATACATATTTTATTTTAATAGAACAGCCATGACAATAAAACATTAGTCACGATCTATACATATAGTTAGGTTATTGTCATAATGTGGCATGACCCTGTCTTTATAACTGGTGTCAGATTATTATGGTTCATAGGAACCACATCCTTGAATGGAGTATTGATATCACAAAAAAACTTCAGGTGGCCCTTTTTGGAATGAGTAAACTAGTCTAATTGTCTGTGTCCTGTCCGGTCTGGTGGAGAGACAATATATCCCTCGGCGTCATGCTCGGATACTAGAGTGTCGTAAAACTAGCACTGGGTGATCGCGGATGATGCTCCAGTATTGGAGTGTCCAAATGTAATGCCTTAATTGACCGTAAAATGTATCTTGCACCACTTATCTGTAGCTTCACTTGTTTTTAGCAGTTTGTGCGGTAGTGTCAATCTTACATTGGCCGTCATATTAACTCGTTACATGACAATAATAACGTAACATCATTCCTGTATTTCTCGAAGGGGTTGTCAGAGGAGTATAGTACACTCACTTAATATAAAAATTACGAACTTATCTAAATGTTTTCTTGTATGATTTCCCATTAACGATCTCGATAGCATAAAGTCCATGGCACTTGTGGTGATCAATAACAATAATTTTTCTATTAAAAATTGTATTAGACGCACAGCTCACACCTAAATAGCGTATAACTACCTAATACCTATATATATAAATTATTTTCTATACTGCCTCGTTGGTCGAGTGGTTGCAAGCGCGACTGCCGATCGGGAGATGCCGGATTCAAATCCAGGGTCGAGTACATTTGGATTTTTCTAATTTAGAATTTCTGTTAGTGACTCGGAGTCTGGATGTGTGCCCGGTGTATGGCAATAGGCTCACCACCTATTCCATTGTGGGACTTAAACGTAACTGGTAAAACGTGGGAGTGTACTACACTCCTCTGCCTACCCCTTCGGGGATTACAGACGTCATGTTACGTTCTCTTAGGTACATATATCTAAAGCAATACATTTCCTACACGATCTATATTTTTACAGTATGTTGTGCACGCCCACGAAAACAGCTGTGGTAGGTACGCGAGTTTTGAAAAATTCCTGATAATTTTAACTTACCACGAAAAAATACAACCTTTGTCGCATTTTTCTATTTTTAGTATTTTTGAAGTAAAATGCTCATGAAATCAGGTAAAAACGTAATTTGTGTGTATGTAGGAAAAAAATATAGGTAGGTACATTATAAAAATTACAGTTCATAAAAACTGCATGTACTAGTAGGCACACCATAATACATTAATAAACGTTAGCTTTAATATTTCATGAATAGACACTATATTTACCAATTAATTGCGATATTGGCTAATTTTGTTAATCGAATGATATTCATTAATGTACGAGTATGTCGGTATAAGCCAGGGTTTTCGCGTTGAGATGCCATAAGGAAAACACGAGTTCGGAAATTACTCTTTTCAGTATATTATTATCTTATAGAAGATTATACCCGCAAGATTGCTTGTACAATAATAATCCCTTTTTCATTATTCAATCGTTTTTATACCTGCCGCGTAATAGCTACAACTTCTTTTATAACAAACAATGAATGAACCCAAAAAACAATCTTAAAATATAGCTATATATTAAAAGTAAATAATTAAATGGTTTAACATAATACAAAATGATGTAAATTATAGAAATTATATTTTAACAATATTATATTTTAACAATCATCACTCCCGCGTCGCCCGCCAAGAGATGGCGCCACGAGAGGGATCGAAATGAAACCACACAAAACAATAAAATCCGATTAGAAATAATGATGCTAACTCTAACAGGTTTTGTTTTTAAACATTTACAAGGCAAACTAACCAACTCATACACAAAACAACTTCAGAACGCTGGAACACAACAACTACCGCCGATAGATGGCGCCTTGCGCCCATTAGTACGTATGTACACTGATTATGAGAGAGACAAAAAGAATTCTTGCCGACATGAAAATCTTATTTTCCTTAAATCGGCATTTGAGCCGAAAGATATCGGATATGTAGTGAGTCACTTATAATCGCTAATGAACACACTTTTATATATATCGATTACCATGAAAACCGGT
Source organism: Croniades pieria auraria (assembly GCA_018248815.1). NCBI lineage: Eukaryota > Metazoa > Arthropoda > Insecta > Lepidoptera > Hesperiidae > Croniades > Croniades pieria. Next base: position 18,279 of record DWJK01000373.1, read on the forward strand.
ATAATGCGTTATAAATAGATGTCGAAAATAGTTTTACTAGTAAGTACTACTTACATCAATGCGTAGTGTACATTTATTTGAAGGCAATCGGCTGCCGTTTGCCAGTAAAGAACTTAATCAGACAACTTTTCCTGGAATATTGTCACTGTATAGGAAAATCGCAGCAAAAATAGTCTGTGACATTCTTGATTAATGTTGCTTTATATCAAGAAATAAATTTGCAGTCGTCTAACTTGTTCTAGAGATTACTTGAAACAAACTCAAACACAATTGATGACATGTAATGTACGTTACACCGAATAAAAGGAATATCGCTTTAAAAAATTATATTGAGACTTTTGTAATGTTACAATTTATCAATGTAATGTTGGTTGGTGTTTTCGGGGGTTATTTAACGAGCTATTTGTTATACGCTGTCACGAACAGACAGACACGATAAAATTATACGGAGATACAAAATACTTTTTCGTACTTATCCCTTTTTTAAGTGTCATTCTAATAACAGAGAGCCTCTAAGTATTTTCAAAGATCTTAGATGAAATACTCGTATGTATAATTCAAATAAGTGAAATAATGCTACATAGCTAATATTGCTATGGGTTTAAGCAAATTGTAATGTCTCCAAGTGAATTTAGAGGACTATTACCTTTGCGAGACTTATTTACCGATTCTTCCGCCTTATTGTGTGTGTTTTGATTATCATTTTACACAAAATAAAGGGCCGAGAGGTCAAAAAAATAATACTTCGGAAAAGTCACCCAATTCAAACAAAAATACACACATATCGGAGACATACAGCATATATCGGAGAGCATTAAAAGCAACACAAGCACGCTCGCAGCACGCAATCACGCAGTCACGCATGCACGCATACGGAGACGCTCGCACACCTGATTTGAACTTATCTTGACATAATATAATGTCATGTTACCTTGAAAGATTTTGCAACTACTCTTGTCACATTTCCTTTTCTATTTCTTATTTCCGCTTTCTATTTTCGCGTTACCCTTTAACTTCATATGTGTACTGAACCTATTATATAATTCAAGATTATATTTTGTATCAATAAAAAAGTATGACGGCTTATTTTGATAGGCAGCAGAGATTAAAAAAATAACCTTGTTAATTGGACATAAGATATTATAACCATATTTAGTCACGAGACAAGTAGCTTATTATAATAATCAGGTAAAAAATCGCTGTTTTTGTCAATTTGAGAACTAATACTTCAGTAAAAAAACTATATTTATATTAATTAAATATTTTACGTCGTTTATTCTCATTACCTAAACGAAAACTTCTAGAGATGTGGATATTTATCTTATTGCTTAACTATTTATTTATTAACACTTTGTTATATGAATATACTATTAGCGAACTTAATATTTAGAAGCGTTACTAAGTAATCAACACTTGGTAATGGCGGGAAATTATGATAGGTACTGAAAAACTAGTAAATATAAAATACGATATGAAATGAACCAAAAATTATATATTTGTGTAGACATTTTGAAGCACTTATTTTCTATATAAACAAGATATCAAACAGACAAACAATTAAGTTAAATTATTGTCATGAATCATCCAAAGAGGAATCAACATTTGTCTATTCCGTACTGTAATATAATTTTATTATATTAATGTAATCTCATTATGTAAAGACTAATGGCCTTAACCCCCTCAATATGAGAGGAGATCCATATTCCAACAGTGGAATGACAAGTTGGTTATTATTATTATTTTATTTTAATATAATTTAGAATTTACTTGAGCGTAAAATCGTGTTAATCCGCAAGAGGCCGTTTTTATACTTTAAGTGTTTTGCCGAGATTATCGCTGTGCTCCGGGATTTAAAAAGTTAGACTTGAACTGGCATTTCCAATGTAAGTTATTATTTTGTATCGTCAATTATGATTCCACTGGATTCTTAGGATCTGCAGATAATTTTAAAGTCTTTACAAAAGTAGCGTGAACTTTGGAAATGGCTGTGTATTAAATCATTTTTGTTGCCTTTTATTCTTGGCGGAAGTCCTTTATTACATAATTTCGTATTCTACATATATATAGTTATTTCTTCATTATATAGTTTTTTAGCTTACACTTCATAAAAACCATTCAAAATTTAAACCACCAGAAAAAAAAAATTTTTAGTTTAATATTAGTGTTACGCTCCTTTAAACAATAGGAGTGTAAACGGTTTTCAGAAATCAATTTAAATTCATAGAGGAATTCTTTTGTCAACGTCAAAATCACTCTGAGTCAAAATATTCCCTTTTCTACAGCACTATGCATCCTACAGGTGTAGAGATTGAGAGGGAAAAAAGGAGATAAGAAGATGTTGACGTTACCGAAGTTGGTGGTATTTCTATGGCTGTAGAATGCCTTAGAAATACCACCAGGGCGCCATAGCGCTCATTGGGGGAGGCCTTTGTCCAATAGTAGACTGAGATACGAGTAGGTTGATAATGACGATGATGACGGGATAAAAAAAACTGTTCAGATTTCATAACAATAATTTATCTAAAAATCTAAAATCGTTGTACATCATATGTATACTTTATTACCACATCAAAATAAAATTTCATTTGAGGGTCGGAGTTATGGTTAGGCCTTTAGTCCCAAAAATATTCAGTTATGTAAAACTCGCTTAAATCAGTAAAGATAAAAGGGACCTTCCTGGCCGAGCCGGAACTTTACTAACTGTTATAAACAGGTTAATACGCATTCTTTACGAATTTCCTAAAGCTGCTTAACGTGAACGGGAGGCGCAGTTACTTGTAAATATAATTCCAAATCATTTTTTCTAATTATGTTTACTGGTCTGTCGAATAGTGAAGCGTTGCGTTTTACTTCTTTTTTCTCCTTATTTCTCCTCACAGGAAAGAACTAATTAAATTGACCGATCATTAATTTTTTAGTAAAGTGCTATAAAATTATATTACTGTAATAATATGTGATAATACTTTGAAACTATTTAGAACAACTTTTCTTTACCCGCATCATCCTCTCCCCTAAAGTGGGATTGATTTGGGGTTAACTCAACAGCTTACTGAAAAAAAAAATGTAACATCGCGCCTGTAATTCCCGAAGGGGTAGCCAGAGATGTGTAGTAGTACACTCCTATATTTCACCAGTTACGTTTTACGTCTCATGGAATAGCGAGCCTATTGCCATACACCGGGCACTGACCAGACTCCGAGTTACTACTAGAAATTCTAAATTAAAAAAATCCAATGGTACCTAACCCGGGATTTAAACCCAGGACCTGCCGTTCGGCAGTCGCGCTTGCAACCACTCAACCAACGAGGCAACCTTTAGAAATAATAGATCTTACCTATTATTTCTAAAGTTCACGTGGGACTTGCTTTTTAATGTTGTATAACACGGCATGGTCAAATACAGATATTGCAAAATATTACTAAGTAAGGGGGAAATGCGATACGACTGTATTTATTCCTAATTGTTAACACACCTACACTCGTTCTAATTAGTTTCACTGTTACATTAGGATTATTACATGTCCGCATGATATATTAAAGAGACGGTGCCTTGTCAAATTACGTTATGTTAGGTTAGGTCAACACAAATAGTCTGACGGAGGGCTAATGGATTCTAAACTTATACGATGTTGCCATGAAAAACACTGTTTTGAAGGCTGGCAACAAACGGTGCTAATCAAAATGAAATTTATTATAGCCACTTAGGCGTTATTGCCGTTTTACGGTCCCCACGCATCCTAAGAGAGGCGTTTCAAGGATTAATTAAAACACTAGTTTACGGTCTCTTTATGTCCTACATTAGTGCTATCATTACCAGTAATGTCTTTTCGAGGCATTATTACAGATTACATCACCGCGATACGAGAAATGACGTCAATAATTCAACATTGTCTACGGTGATGTAAGGAAAAGTAACAGAGAGGTTTTATTAGGCAAAACCGCTATTCATTTCAATGGTGTGTTATCACTTATAGCTCGCAACATTTCAGTGCGAGCAAACATTTGTGTGATCGCGCGCGTACAAACAATCGTCCTGCAGTTAATTGATTAGACACGGACATTGATTGCGCGCTCAATATACTCGGCACAAAATAAGCACAGGTACATTTTGTCTAGAAGGGTCAACTGTTGCTACCGTATGTACTTTTAGTTGGAAATATCATTAGCGTAGTGTAAGAAGCTAAGATACTGATTAGATTTAAATATAATATATATTTTATTTCGACGTGCGCTTAAATGTAACTTCCGCATTTACTATCAATTTACTATGATTTAAAATACTTAGCATAAATTAATTAAAATAAGCATTGATTATGTCAATAAATTTAGTGGATTTAATTATTTACTTAATGCATAATATGATTGTAAAAGTTCATAAATATGTAATGTAAGTGATGTAGGAAATTGTTTTTGGTCACAGCGTCGGGGCTTCGCCGCGTCCTCTACCTCTGGGGCTTCTCCTCGAAGAACGGGTTCATCAAGAAAAGCCCCTCTTTCTCTAAGAAGTTGACCAGCGTTTGCCGCCTGTGATTCCTGTATCCGTAACCATGTGGGCCGATACAAGATTCGTCGCCACTCTGGATTCCCGCTTTTGGCGTTAAAGTCCCCCATAACAATGTTGAAGTAAGCCTTGGTGGTCTTGTATAAGGCTTTGGATATGTCCTCGTACATATCCTCAACTTCTTCATCTAAGTGAGTCAAGGTCGATGCGTAGACCTGGATAACCTTCATGCTGTACCGTTTGGATAGCCAAAGTATCAGGTACCCTACACTGGCCGACACACTCGAGATTTCTTCAACATT